>CATIWM010006032.1:0-11892 GCA_949671775.1 Mallotus repandus | reverse complement strand
ACCAAAACAGTTTTAGTAAGATTAAACTTCCTTTTATACTTTGATTCTAAATCCAAATTAGAATCCTTTCCTATTTATTTAGAGAACCCTTACCTTAAATAAATTAGCAAAAAAATAAATAAATACTAATATATATATATACTTATTTATTTAATCTTCCATAGAGTTAATTATAAGGCTAATTAACCCAAATTTGCTTTGGGCCTGTTCTAAGTGTGCGACCCTATAGGTTCATATAACGTTGGCAGTGGGCCCAAAATTTTCATTTTAGCCCATAAGTCATAATTGGTCTCTAGTAAGACATTATGACTACCTAAGTTATGTGAAGGTCGATAATCCGACATAACCTAATACACAGCTTGTATTATAGTCCTTTTGTCACATTATATCCTGATTGAACATAAGACATGGATTATGTCATCCTTATATTGTTCAATCATATTGTTTCTCAATCCCAAGTAGACTGATATTGATAACTCTTTATCATTCTAGCATGGCCATGCATTTCTCTTCAGTCTAACTCGTCGAGGGGCCCAACAAATATCTTCTCAAAATAACTAAGGGACAAATTCCATCTTAACCACTCACATCTCTCACACAACTCATTCTATATCCGATCACAACCTCTTTTACCTTAACCACTCACATCTCTCACACAACTCATTCTATATCCAATCACAACCTATTTTACCATCCGGTTAAAGACGGCGTAAGGATGTGTTAAAATACAAAACTTATCATGCAAGAAACCATAGTGATTTAAGGTCAGAGGTCTTAAATAGTACTATTGTGATGAGAATTACCTATGGCAATAATCCATGTGGTATTCTCATAGTGGATCGATCCAGTACATCATTTCTCCAAATATGTACCCATAAGTTTGACTTAATATCTTATATACATGATCAGTAAAACATAATCATCAGTCAACCTCATACTAGTCTTTATTCATTGTTATTCCCATAACAATAATTGACTAGGGATATTTAGAATAGAATTCAAGTATCACTTAAGAGTTTTACTATCAAGTCACGCACTTGATGATCTTAGTAGAATTAACTAATTAAGGATAGTACTAGAATTAGCCAGTAATAATAAAATGCCTCTTTATTAATAAAATGGAAATATGACAAAGTCAATTTACATAATTGGCCTACGGCATATCACTAACAACCTCTTCTAATAAAACACTTTCAATTGTTAAAGTAAGAGCCCATTAAGCTAAGTTATGAGCAATTTTACTATATATTCATTATTGTTATTTTGATAGAGTCGAGATTGTTGAAAATCAATCAGAAATCAAAAAGCAATAATGGATACTTAAATTGGATCAATAGAAATACAAATGAACATAAGGCTATTACACTATTCCAAATGCCCTAAAGAACCATGGAAATTTTTTTTAATCACCAACACACTACCCTTAGTGAAATTCAAATACCACTCATGAACAATATGACCCTTAATATCATCCATACACACTCTTAGAGTGGATTTAAACCATACACAATGAACTAATGACATTTTGCAAAAACATATAAATCAGTAAGTTACATGCCACATAGGATTAAATATAAATCACTTCCTAATCTCTATTGTTAAATTCAATGGAGGATTTTTTTTCAAAGGAAAGTCACTTTTTTTGTAGATTCATTTTCTAATCTTTCTTATTATACTCAATGGGTGGCAACCTTAGAATAAAATGGACTAGTGAAAATCCTATGTGCCATGAGTGATGTGAATAAATAACGTATAAGGTGTTAAATTTTTTTCAAAGGAAAGTCTTTTTTTTTTTAAGATTCACTTTCTTATCTTACTCAATAGGTGGCCACCTTAGAATAAAATGGGTTAGTGAAAATCCTATGTGCCATGAGAGCTAATATGAATAGATAATGTAGAAGGTGTCAGATTCCATGTTGGCAAAAATACTGCCATGTAAGCATATTTGTTACACTTAATGAGATAAGACTAATAATTAACTTTTAAATTATTTATTGAACTCAATTATTAGGAACTAAGCAATTAAAATTTAATTATAAAAACACTACAACCTTTGGGATTGAAATTATTGTTATTCTTAATTTAATAAAAAAAATGAATGAATTTAAAATTGTATTATAAGTTAGGGACTAAATAGAACTTTTAGGTTCTTAAATTGGTGCATATAACAATAAATTAAACTATAGGAATGTAGTATTTGAACGGACTAAAATTTCAGGAATGTTTAAGTTAATTAGTGAAAACATAGGAATATAATAGTATAATAAATCAAATCTCAAGGATGTGATAGTAATTAATCCCTTTTCATTTGCCTTCTCTATGTGACTTATTGTACCACTTCATATTATTTAAACATTAGTAATTTTTAGCTATATGTCTTACCCCTAAATTGTAGTACTATATTTGTAATTAAACATGGTTAAAAATTGAAATATACATTGAAAGTACATAATAATTTTATTTATTTGAACATTGAATAACATTTCCACATTTTTATTTTTTATTTTTTATATATAATTCTTATAATTAAATGATTTTTATTATGTCATAACATTATATACCTTTTAAAATAAAAACTTTTATTTTTGTTTATAATATTATTTGCATATAAATTTTATTTAGTTTAATCAATTAATCCTTATTTTAATTGAATTTCTTATTTCTTTATATTAATTGAATAATTTATTAATAATAGGTGGTTGTAGCTTGAGAGATTATAATTCAGTATCTTATAAAATTTTATTGGTCCATGAATCTATCTAATCCGTAGTTGAAGATTAATAATTTGTTCAAAGAGAACTAAAGGAAGTTTATCTAGGCATAACTATTATCTATTGGCTAATTGCTTGAAAATTATTATTGAATTATTCATTGCAACTTGAATCTAGTTTTAATTTAAATTTAGTTTAATTCATTTTTCAAATTAATTTGTTGATTAGATAGTAATAGGAGAATATTCGAGGGAATGATACTTTATTTACTTCCATATGACTTAAGCAATCTACGAACAACATTATCATACCATTCCTAGAAGCCATTATCTAATTGCCTACCTATGTCAAATTCCTCAAGAAATCATGACCAATAAGAAGAAATTTGAGAAATTTAAGATAATTGCAATGAAATAAGAAGTGCAACACTATAACACAAAATTAACTTTAATTAAACCTGAAAGATCCAATGAGTTCTTTTTTATCTTGTGTAATTAGAAAGCAACTATAGTCAAAGTTTTATGTGACCTTGGAGTAAATCTTAGAATTTTATGCGAGTCGAATGTTGCTTTCTTTTATACAGTAAACTAAACATAGCAACCAAAAACAAACAATTATCAAGATATTGATAAGTGCTTAATATTATAAAATTTTACCCTAATTCTAAATTTTTAATGCTTTAGTATAATGATACTCTTTATACTTTCTTATTCTGTAGGATTTTAGACTCATTTTGCTACCAAACCCATCTTCATCTTAGTCAAAGCGCGCTACAAGAGGTACTATAGTATACAGTTTCACATCACTTTGCATCAAGATGACAAGGATGACTTATCTTAATCTTTTTTGAAGCAAAGTTGCCCCCTTTATACAAGAAATAAGTCTAGTCATAATATGAGGACCAGAATATTGCATTTTTGTACATTTATTTATTCATACTTCATTTTCTCACTCCTACTCCTTTTTTTATGCTTTTGATTTTTGGGATGGTATTAGGGCTTGTTGTGATAGAGTGTGTTGAAATCTAACAATTTTGCATGCTTTGTGATATCTTATGTTAATTTTTTGCCTTTTTTGGTGTTCTTGATGTCCATTTAGCTTCATTGGAGGAACTCACATGTACCATTAGATGTAAAGTTACCATTTTTTTGTAAAAATTGCATTTGTCTTCCATTTTAATGTAAAATTTGTATCTTTATCTTAAAAATCTCATTTTTATCAAATTTTTTGCATAAAATTTACTTTTTAAGGACTTTAGTCGTAAAAAAAAATCATATTTTTGATATAATAATTGCATTTTAACGTAAAAATCACATTTTTAGCACATTGGTAATAAAAAGATCACATTGGTAACATAAAAATCACATTTTGACATAAAGTTTACATTGTTGGTATCATTTTGACATGGAGTTGGTATTTTTATCTCATTTTACTTAAAATGCGCATTTTTATTTATATTTGCATTAGAAAATTGCTTTTCTTGCATAAAGTTCACATTTTTAAGTATTTGCTGCACTAAAGTTTATATCTTTACATTAATGTTTACATTTATAACATGTTTCCGTCATGAAGTTCATGTTTTTAGTGCATTTGCACCATCAAATTTGTATCTTTTCATTATTTCTATCATAAAATTGCCATTTCTAGTATTTGTTAACATTTTGCATTTTTTGCATTCTATTGTGTAATATTTTTTGTTTTAGGTTGTATAGAATTATTCTTCGTTATTCTTCATGGTTTTTTATGATCCTAAACTTATTTTATTATGTTTAGGTAATTGGCATGCTTAAGTTTATTTTCTGTCATGAATGTCTAATTTTGCTATTTTTGTTCTGTCTTAATGTTGTTAGGCTATTTCTTTGCTATTCTATGATTTTATTATTTCTATTTTTGTGGATGGCATGGATGTATATATATATATGCTAAACTTTGTTTTGTAGAATTTTTATTAGATTTAGGACTATATTTACTTTTTCACAAATTTTTTTTATGTATTTGTTAAGAAATGCCATGTAAATAATTCTTTATTTTTACTTCATTATCATTGTTGTCGATGTGGATGTGTGTTTGTATATTTTATCATATCGAAACTAGGGTGATGTGGAATAAGTAACAAGTATTACCTAATAAAAAAGTAGCCAAGTAGAAATAATTTTTTAAACTCAAAATCTATGGTTAGGGGATGATTTTCACTTAATCTCGATATTGTCTTCCATTTCTCGAGTAATCGAGTGGTGACTCCTTACACGAGGCTTCTTAAATTTTTGAAAGGATACTCGCTCTTCTCTTTTAAAAGGGGTATCAATTAATTAATGCCATAATTACATCTCCAACTATAATGCTTGGACCCCTCTGATTTGCTCGTAATGGTGACTCTACTAAGGATCAAAGAAAAGTGATGATTTTAAAACGGGCTACTTCACATTATGTAATATCTACTTACATGGTTCCTATCACACTGTATTTTTTCACTACATTTGCACACTTCCATGTCGATCCTTACACCATACCCTCGTGTACCTATTATGCATCAAATCCTTTGACTCCACATAACTCTTGGGGATGGTGTGTGGTTTGTACCACGTTTAGGCAAGTGAAGCCAATTTTTTGGGTTTTACTAATCTTGCATAGGGAATTTTAGCGTAAGCCTAACTAAGCAAATGTAAATAAATTAGTAAAAATCTCCACTAAGATTCCACCTAACTTTGTATACTACCCTGCCTCGGTTTTATCCATTTTACTTGACATTTACAAATGACATGACATTTTCAATTCCTATCACTAAATGATGCCATTCTATTCACCTTTATATACTACGCATAATATGTTATTATCATGATGCTCATTGGCCTTGTGCAAGCCTGATGCACAAGGATAAGAGTGAATCACAGCCAAGTTAGCATGGCCTTCATGGACTTTCAGTTCTAATACCTTTTAATGATAGATTTGTGAAGTGTTGCCCATTTGTTCCTTTTAGATCAATGGCGCATATTGGGATTTTGACTAGATTATGAATGTTTGCTCTTAAAGAAACAAATAGTCAACCTTCAAATGAATCTTGTATAATTCATGATAAATGTATTAATTATCGATATAGTGAATATGAAATCAGATCCCTTATGCTTACTACAACCACTATGCAAATGGGCATGCATGGTCTGTAGGCATCACTTGTAACCTAATGACACATTTTTAATACCAACAACATGCATTTATCACAATTACATATTGGACTCATTATGTGCTTTATCATGAGTATCTTGTCTTTGTGAACTGACATAACCTAATTTGAGTGCGAGTCCATTATCCCTAATGATTATGGATCAAAACATACCTAGAAGAAAAATAAAGAGACCCTATAGAGAAATAAGGTTGGAAGGGAGAAAATTGCTTGTGTTGGGTTTATTCTTTATGCAGGAAATATTAACCCATTTATTTATTTATTTTCTCATTTTTGAATGGTCCCCATGCATACGTTCTGCATGTAGATACATTTTCTAACCCATGTTCTTTTGTAGTCATCCTGCATTTATTAATAAGGCTCTTCATGTGCATGCAATGCATACATGCATACATGTTTATCCTATTCTTTTATAGGGACATATCATGCATACACTTCATTCCATTCTTTTATATACTAACTCAATAATTTTACAAAGTCATAGCTTTGTAAAAGTCTTTCTGCAGACAGTGGAAATGGGACAGCTTTTAAAATAGGCTAGTCCACTGTATCATCTATAATGATAGTACCGAGATGACAAATCAAAACCAAAGTTAGAGGTTTGAGGATACCATGAAGAGAGCATTTATAAGTTGTTCACTAAATGGTGCCATGGCTGAGATCTCCTAAGCTCAAATGAAATTTATTGTTGACTAAGCCCTCAATTCTCGAGATGCTTCCAATGTTATGGATATTATTTATGAAGCATCTAGTTTTATTAATCCAAGAGTTGACAAAGGGAAAGCCATTATATAGAATTTGTTGCTAGTAAAAAAGGAAGATGACTACTATTAATTTTTTAGGAGAGTGCCACCACAGCCTCCTGTAAACTAGCCATTACAAGAATTTATCGATTTAGTAATGGAATTTAGAAATAATTTTTTTTTTATTTCTAATTAGAAACAAAATTAAAATGGAAGAGAAATAAAAATAAATAAAACTATTATTAATATAAATCAGAAATAGAATTGATATCCATTCCTAAATTAAAAACATAATTTTAGTTCCATTTCTAAATTAGAAAATAATTAATATACGTTCCTAAATTAGAAATATAATTTTAGTTCCATTTCTAAATCATAAATGGAATTAATATGCATTCCTGAATTGGAAAATTTTTTTTAGTTTCGTTTCTAATTTAGAAACGAAATTAATATACATTTCTAAAGTAGAGACAAAATTTTAGTTCCATTTCTAAATTAGAAATATAACTAATATCTATTTTTAATTTAAAAATAGAATTTTAGCTCCATTTATAAATTAGAAATAGAGCTAACATCAATTTCTAATTTAAAAATATAATTTTAGCTCGATTTCCACATATTAAACATAGAGCTTTTTAATGGAGAGTAGTTGTTGTGTATGGCTCATACATAGTAGTAAGTAGAGCAGAGCGACAATATCTATTCTTTAAGGGGTTTCTCGATTTAATTGTGGGGTTACGGTTAAATAGGTTGGGATGCAGGGGCAACACCCCAGTGGGGTGATTTTGTAATATATCATGTACATATTCTATTATATATAAAGCATGTATTTGTAACCTCAGGACGTTGTTCTGAATAATAAGAAAACTCCAGTCGCTCGCTCCCGAGGACGTAGGCACATTGCCGAACCTCGTTAAATCTCTGTGTCCATTTTTCTTTTATATTTTCTTCTCTATTTACTCTAGTTTACTATGTTATTTGGCAATAAGTGGTATCAGAGCCTAGTTGCAAAGGCTCTCAATTTAGAAGCAAAATTTGAAGTGGGTAAATTTGATGGAACCGATAACTTCAGAATGTGGCATACACAAGTAAAAGATTTATTAACGCAATAAGGGATTTTAAAGGTGCTGCAAGCTAAGAAACTAGAAGGCATGGATGACCTTGATTGGGAGGAGTTACAGTAGTGGCTACGGGAACTGTATGGCTATGCCTAACAGACGAAATCATGTACCAAGTCATGGACATTAAATCTCCAGAAGAGGTATAGCAGAAACTGGAGAGTCAGTATATGTCTAAATAACTCACGAACAAGTTATATCTTAAGCAACGACTGTATGGGCTGAAGATACATGAGGGTTTGAATTTGGGACAATATGTCAATATCTTCAATCAAATAATCATAGACTTGGTTAGAGTTGATATGAAGATTAAGGAGAAGGAAAAAGCAATTATACTGCCATGTTCTTTACCACCATCCTACGAACACTTGGTGACTTACATATGGAAAATAGTCCATTAGAGTAGAGGAGATGACTACAATTGGCTCTTAACCAATAGAAATAGTATACAAATAAAGAATCTCAAGGTGAAGGACTGTATGTGAAGGGAGATTTGAACCATAGTAGGAGACAGGCTAGAGAAGGTTCTGCAATGGGCAAGTTTAGATCAAAATCCAGAAGCAGAAAAGTAGTTCATTGCTTTAAGTGTATGGACTATAGGCATATGAAGAAAGACTGTCCAAAACAAAGAGGCAGAATGATGACAAGAAGAATGATGGCTCGTCAAAGTCTACAAATGTGGTTTAGAATGATGATTCAGACTTTGGTGATGGGGATATGTTGTCAATTTTAACAAATTAGTTTGTGGATGCATGGATTCTTGATTCAACATACTCTTATCACATGACACCTAACAAGGAGTGGTTCACCTCATACATGTCAGGTTCCTTTGGTTGTGTCTATTTAGGTGATGATAAAATTTATGCTATTGCTTGTATAAGAACAATTAAAATTCAGATGCATGATAGTATTATTGGGACGTTATGTGATGTTAGGCATATACCAGATTTGAGAAAGAATATAATTTCCCTAGGCATGTTACATGCTAATGGTTTTTAATATAAATATGATAAAGGTAGGGAAAATATTAGAGAAACTAAGGGTGTATTGATTGTGATGAAAGGGAAATGAACTACAAGGAATATTGATAAATTGCTAGGGAATACTGTTGTAGGTGGAGTTGCATCAGCTAAGTGAGATGATGATAGTACAAAATTATGGCACATGTGTCTAGGTCATCTTAGTGAGTGTGGGATGACTGAATTGTATAAACGAGGTCTGCTAAAGGGTGTTAAAAGCTATAAATTAGAATTCTGTGAGTTTTATGTGCTTGGAAAACAATCTAGAGTCAGGTTCATGACTGGTCAGCATACAACTGGGGGAATTCTTGATTATGTGCATTCTGATATATGAGGAGCCTACTAGAGAATTTTGATTAGGCAGGTCTCAATATTTTATCACTTTTACTAATGATTTTTCTAGAAAAGTCAGGGTGTATTATTTGAAATAAAAATTTGAAGTCTTTGCTAAGTTCAAGCAGTAGAAAGTAGAGGTGGAAAACCATACAAAGAGGAAAATCAAATACTTGAGATCAGACAATGGGATAGAATACACAGATTCACAGTTTCAAAAATTTTATGAGGAGAATGGTATTGAAAGGCACTTTTCAGTTCGCAAGACATCACAGCAAAATGGTGTGGCAAAAAGGATGAACATATCCATTATTAAAAGGGCAAGGTGCCTGAGATTGAATGCAGGGCTTCCTGAGAGTTTTTAGGTAGAAGCTGTGAGTATGGTGTACTACCTTATAAATAAATCACCACGAGCATCATTGGGTGGAAAGGTTGTAGAAGAGGTATGGACAGGTAAACCAATTGATCTTGGTAATTTAAATATTTTTTATTATCTTGCTTATGTGCATATATCCAGTGATGAAAGGTCTAAACTTGATCCAAAGTCCAAGAAGTGCATCTTCCTAAGCTTTGTGAAAGGTGCAAAAAGGTACAAGTTTTAGGATCCAGTGTCAAAGAAAGTGGTGATCAATAGGGATGCAGTATTTGATGACCAGTCCATATTGCAGCATAAAGATAAAAGTGATGTGCCAACAGGTGATGGAAATAGTTCCAGTTCAAAGGTAGTGCAAGTGAATTTAGAACCTCAAGTCCTAGATAATGAAAGGGCTAAAATTTCTTCAAGACTTTTAAGCTCCACTTCATGTGAAGAACAACACTACAGTCTAGTTAGAGACAGAGAAAGACGCACCATAAAGCCTCTAAGCAGATTTGGGTATGAAGATTTAGCTTCTTTTGCTCTCTTTATTAGTAGTGGAGTTCCATCAACTTTTTAAAAAGTTATGCTTAGTGAGGAGAAAGATAGATAGATGGGTGCTATGGTAAAGGAGATGGAATCTTTGCATAAAAATCAAACACGGGACCTTGCTCAACTACCTAAGGGAAAGAAGGCTTTAAGGTGCAAATGGGTTTATAAGAAGAAGCCAACAGTATCAGAAAAAGATGGGAAAAGTGTAAGGCTCAGCTAGTGGCAAAAGGGTACTTACAAAAGAAGGGGATTGATTATGATGAGATTTTCTCTCTTGTGGTTAGACACATTTCCATTGGCACAGTGCTAGCATTGGTAGCCAATTGGGATATGCACTTAGAGCAGATGGATGTGAAGACAACTTTTCTTCATGGTGACCTAGAGGAGCAGATTTATATGGAGCAACCATAAGGGTTCACCCAACCTAGGTAGGAACATCTGGTATGCAAATTGAAAAGGTCCTTATATGGAATGAAGCAGTCTCTAAGGCAATGGTACAAGCGGTTTAATTCTTACATGATTTAGATTGGCTACAGATGTTGTGAGTATGATTGTTGTGTTTATGTCAAGTGCCTTGATGATGGTTCATTTATTTTTCTATTACTATATATTGATGATATATGTTATTTCTATTAAGAGCTGGCATGATGTTATTGAGTTGAAAGGCTTATTAAGGAAAGAAAATCCTTAGGATGGAGATTCACAGGAATAAGGGCACTAGAAAATTATTATTATCTCAGCAAAGCTATGTTGAGAAGGTGTTAGACATATTTAGGATGAGTAGTGCTAAACCAGTGAGTACTCCATTGGCGAATCATTTCAGGCTTTCCTCAGATCAGTGCCCAAAGTTAAATAGAGAAATTGAAGACATGGCAAAAGTATCATATGCCAGTGCAGTTGGTTGCTTAATATATAGAATGGTTTGCACCAGACTTGATTTAGCTCAAGCTATTAGTCAAATTAGCAAGTTTATGTCAAAATTGGGTAAGCAACATTGGGAAGTAGTCAAGTGGATATTCTGGTATCTAAGGAGCACAACAGGTTATGGCATCAAGTTTGGTAGTCAGCAGGGTGATCCTTTAGTTATAGGATATGTGGATTCAGATTATGCTGGTGATATGGATGGTAGAAGATCTACAACAGGGTTTGTGTTCACTCTTGTAAGAGGGCTTATTAGTTGGAAATCCATAGTCCTGTCTATAGTGGCATTATCCATAACTGAAGTAGAGTATATGGCAATAACTAAAGCTACTAAGGAAGCATTATGGCTTATAGGGCTAATGAAGGAATTGGGTGACAGTTAGGATGCAATTTATTTGGTAAAGAATCAGGTGTATCATGCTAGGACAAAGCATATTTATGTGAGGTTTCACAAGACTAGGAATTTAATTACATATGGTCATATATTACTATAGAAGATCCACACTTCTGAGAATGCAGTTGATATAAGGACAAAGCCAGTTACTAGTGACAAGTTCAAGCATTGCTTGGACTTGTTAAATATTGCTGGATGCTAAAGAAGCATGTTCACCCCAATCATTTGGTATGAGAGAAACTTTAAGATTTCTATCTTCTAAAGGGCTTCATATTCGCCAAGGTGGAGATTATTGTGTATGGCTCATATGTAGTAGTAAGTGGATAGATGTTGGAGTGTAGCGTAGTGGAGCAATGAAGAGTAAGTAAGAAGTAGAGTGACAACAACTGTCTTTATAATATGTCTTGTATGGTACAAGGGTGATTTTATAATATGTCTTGTACCTATTCTATTATATATAGAGCATGTATTTGTAACCCTAGGGCGTTGTTCTGAATAATAAAAAAACTCAAGCCGCTCACTCTCGAGGACGTAAGCACATTGCCAAACCTCGTTAAATCTTTGT
>CATIWM010006023.1:0-19413 GCA_949671775.1 Mallotus repandus | reverse complement strand
AAAATTTAAAAATTCTCGCTCCTTGACTGAGTACAAGTCATGGCTGGACCCGGTACACTAGGCTAGCTATATATACTAGCTTATACTTAAATTCAATTAATAAGGATAATGAATGTAAATGTATCTATAGTTAGGGTACGTGTGTTACAATTCTTCCCCCCTAAAAAGAATTTCGTCCTCGAAATTCAATGCATTCTTACCACACTTAGCCTATAATGAGGATCACCAATGTTAAATATTGTCATCTCATATCTTCCTTTCTTAAGTTGATTCTTTTAGACCACCGCAACTATAGAAATCATTTTATTTCACAATGTATTTAGATCCATAACTATGTAGTCCATATACACATTCATACATGCTACACGCTATAAAACTCCCTAAAGTAATATCGACAATTATTACTGCATTTATAAGAATAACTTTCAAAAATTATCCTTTATGAGGTTTGACAACATCTACAATTCCGAAGTCTTCACTATAGTTGTCACCACGAACTTTACCAATAAACTAATCCTAGCTTTATAGATCCCTACCTCAAAGTAAATCAAATTTTAACTTTAAACCATGAGATAATATGTCCAATAACATTGACAATGTAATACATTAATATTCTCAACCGATAGAATATTAAATCATCAACTATTATCCACAAAATTTCTATTTTCTTCAAAGTAGAATACCCTCGCAGTATCATATAGACTGTCAAAATGACATTTTAGAATATCACTTTTAACTTGATCTTTTTTTTTATCTTGTTTCAACTCCTATATAATAAAAAAAATTCTATTATACCATTAAACATATATAATTCCATCAACTAATAAATTTGGAGTTTCAAATAAACTCAGTATTGTCTTCAATGTCTATCAACTATATTCATAACTAGCCTTAAATTCTCAATCATAATGTCTCTAAGAATAAACAACTTTTGAATATTACTTCTATTGCCACAAGTTATATTCTTATAAATTATTTTTACTAGCACTTTATCTTTCATGCCAATTCATTTATGTATTTCAGAATGTAATAAATCAAATGCTACACCATTAAGTAAAAATTCCACTAATTTTTCTTTTGCTTTCCTTAAAATTTATCTTTCCATGAAATTCATCAATTTTCTTATATACTTCTTTCACAATAATTTTTTTTAACAATAATTCCTCTCTTAGGGTGATTAGCACCCTTTATCATTCCATAAGATCAATTAGTTAAATTCTCCATTCGGCGTTCTAAGACTATATCTTTAGTTTTCTTAAGCTAAACAACTTCAACTATAGATTTGAATTTCAAATTTTTATTTCCTATTCAACATGTTTGTATGTGCAACTACCATTCCACTATGCATATATCTCGTATAATCTATAAATTTTATACTTACTACTACATAACAATCCTTTTTACCATTTGGTACCAACAAGTAATATTAACTTCTTTTTTTTTTTGGCATTTGATTACACCATGTGATAAGTTCAAGCATCGTAGCATGCTTCATTTCTAGCCAACCTTTCATACATCAATTTTTTCCTTGATGAAATACACACTCTCCGAATATATAGGTACATATATAATTCCCACAAATGATATTTGGATAAACTACTTCTAGTTTGACAATATTTTTTTTTATCATAGTTTAACTCTTATATCCTTAAATAAAATAAATTAATATATTGTTTTATTAAATAAAAATTCAACTTACTACAAGCAGGAAGTTCTTATATCTCTGTTACTGTACACAAAATTTATCAACTATAACCATATTTTGATTTCAAATCCTCAAATCATCAAATTCTCAAATATTAATTTATTTCTAAATATTTTCCTTATTTTATAAATTATATTTCTATAAATTATTCCTACTAACACTTTAACCTTCACTGAAATCATCCATGTATGCAAGATTTAATAAGTCAAATTCAACTTAATTAAATACAATTTATATTTCTAACATGCATACCACTCCATAGATTCATTATTAATTCCCAGATTTTAAACCATAATTCTATTAAAATCTTATATCCTTATTACCAAATTCTCTAAGATAATCAATTTTTGTAGCATTCGTTCATCCTCATTCTACAAATACCATAAAATCAATTTAAGCTCTGATATAAGGTTGCTATTCGATATAGTGCAATTGATATTGGTGCTACCCTTAGTATAGTTTCTATCTCAAAGTCAGTCTCTCAATGTGGAGGTAAACTCGGTAGATCTTCTAGAAATACATTTGTAAATTCCTTCACTACTGAAACATCCATTACTCCTAGACTAACTTTACCTACATCCACCACATTAACTGAATAAGCTTTATAACCCTTTTTAATCAAATAGAAAGTGGCAGTAGACAAAATCAAAAAGCAATTCACCTAAAAATCTCATAGAATACACATTTTCAATCAAACTATTAACTCATCCATCACATATTCACACCCATCTCAATCACACAATTTCATCCAAGAATTCAATCGATACTTATATTCACTTTTTAGTTGTCAATCACTTTATGGACAACTTGTATCGCCTTCTCGAGGTTTGCCAATACTTTGAGATCCTAAAATACGATGTATATTTGATCAAGAATATACCTACAATGAGTGTTTATGCTTACTATATAATTAGGATATGTTCTATATATGTAAGCCTAACATTTATGCATATTTCTTTCTTATTGGACATGATGGCCTTGCTAGACCTGAGAGTGAATAAATGTCACCACATAATTCAAAATTACTTGATTTTTTTACAAAACTAGACACACAGATCTATAACATATCCAAAAATTAGCACAATATAGGCTCTGTACAATTTATGGTGATATTTTGAATTTAGACCTGTGTTATGCACAAAAATAACTCAAGTATGTCACTTTCAATTTAGAATTTCTCAAGTTATACAAGTCCAATTGCAAAAATATATTTTAGCCACTTTGTTAACACATAAAGCAATAAATTTCATGTTTTATACTTCATTTAATTTAGCCTCTAAGGCCCTCATATTATCTGGGAAATACCGAACTACCTGCAATTATAGCAAGCAGAACCAGCCCCACTCCAAGGATGATTTCTTATTACACACACATTATTTCAACAAACTTCATCACATGGTTTTAGATAACATATAAAGGAACAAAACTCATGTTTAGCAATTTGACTAGTTCAGCCCCGAAGGGTCTCATATTTAGTAGACAAAAGAAAGTTAACTGCAGTAGATACAATCTAAACTAGTCCCAATCAAAAAAGAATTTCTCATCACACCCACCAAATCTCATAATACAACTTCATAAGAATATAGATAAGATATAAATCTATGAGTTTCATGTTTTGTATTTCTCCTAATCCTTCTTCTATGGTTATGAAATAGGGATGCAAAAATTCTGCTCCAAACAGAATTCAAAAGCAATAAAATCATTTTCACACCATTACTACATAATTTCAAAAATAATTTAGAATGAAAATAATTAACTTACCAAATTAGGAGCTGAAATCATCAAGATTCAAGTTTAGGAGTTTAAAAGAAAAGAAAGGAATTAATTTAATTTAATTTTTTTTATGGCAAGAGAACTATAGCTTATAGTTGAGAATGAGTAGAGATTTTTAATTTCCTACAAGACAAAGACAATCCCATAAATATCCACTATCATATATATTTTTATTTTTTATTATTATATTTTATTCAATTATTAGACCAAAAATTTAAATCAATCCATATATACAAGTCAACTAAATTTAATTACCTGTGTATTTATTTATTAACTTACTTTCAATTTTATAATACCCCCAAATACATCCTATATTACACATATTCAAATATGCTATTGAAATGCACTTTGGCAAATACAAAACAAATGAAAGGATGTGGAATTCAAATAATCAAATGGAATGATTTGAGATGCATGTGTTTAAGTGAATTATATGCATTATTGGTGGAAATTCCAGAGCTGGTTATGGTGGTGTGTTTGTATGTTCAACCCCATGCACAAACTCAAACTCACTTGGGTCAGCAGGATCTTCGGTCGGACCCTCCCTACTCATCCTATTCAAAATACAAACACCTAGGCTTAATTCTTAACATATTTATTCATTCACATTTTTATCCCAAGGGATTTTAAACCATGCTCTGATACCACTAAATGTGACACCTGTAAAGGATGTCTAGCATACATTGTATGCATGTGACTAATAATTAATATATATTCATAAATTTCCAAATTTAGTCCACGAATCAATATATATAACAAGATTATTTATATAAGCAACGTATATCACACACCACAAAACTCACAACATCATATAGTTCACATCTTTCCTTATGTTATTTATATACAGTACACAAGCCTTATTATAAAATATAAAAAAAAAAATACACCAAGCATGTTACATTCTAGAAAAAAAAAAACTGAAGACGACCTCCTACTGACCCACCTGACAAAATGCTAGTGCAATTGATGCATTTATTTCTTCAAGACAAACTACAATTTTCCTAGTCCTGAAAAATAATGCAGAGGAGTGAGCCTGCAACTCAGTGAATAAATAATAAAATATTCTATGAAAAATAACACAGTCAAGCATGTAATGTTATCAAGTATCAATCCATTTAATATTTAACTATGCATTTATAAAATGTACATAGTCATAGTAACATAATATTTTCTTTTGGACAACAATGAACTTGTGAATTATATAAATAAAACCACAACTTCTTTTCAATAATTCATAGATCCCCATACGTACACAACCCACCATGATCTTGTATAAAATTTTTTTTAGCCTTGTTATGACATTTCAAGGGGATTCCATAATGCACACAACATTGCCATAATCATAGTGTTTTCTTTTGGACAACAATGTACTTGTGAATTACATGTAATTCATTTTGTTTCAATAATTCATGGATCCCCATACGCACACAGCCCTGTCATAATCTTCTGCCAACTATTTTTTTCTTTTTTTAAGCCGTATAACTACATATACAGGGGATTCCATATCGCACACAGCCCGACCTCATTCATAAGTAGCATTGCGTCCTTATATTCATTCAACCATATTTCTTATATTTACATATACATAAGGAGTTCACCACACACACTTTATTCAACTCATCATCAACTAAATACATCAAATATCACTCTATAAACAAATTAATATTTCCCCCATAATATATAAGAAAATAATAATATACCAAACATATACCGAAATATACCATATTTCATCATGACAGAATTGGTAGTGTAAATTCAAAAATACAAAAAAAAAATTCTAAACTATGAATATCAAATCCATATTTCCTAATCAATATTATTATGAGTTTAGATTAATTTTCAACTAATTTCACATTAATTGGATATGTATAGAAGGAGAAATATAAAAAACAATCCACCAAGGTCAAACTGTCAACCAAAACTAAGCAAGAAAAAGTATTGCCCAAATTGGCCATCAAAACAGAAAAATTTAGCTTCCTTTATTTCTATTAGTTTTGTATATAACATCTCAAAGTTTTTATAGGAATAAAGGGAACCCCATTTGGAGTTATAAAACTCCAGATATGACTTCGACAATAATTTTGTTCTCACCCAAACAGGACACCCGAATTCAACAACCATTATTTATATATACAATCTCATTCATATGTAAAATCTCATCTCAAAAACAATCAACCATCAACACAATAATAAAAAATAAACATCTATCAATTAGAACACACATATTTCTCTTATCCAATTAGCTTAACAAATAAATTTATAATTATTTATTTTAAGTGTTATATTCACATAGAACATTAAGTTATTCACTTACCTTTATTGTTTCCTTCCCTTTGCTTGCATTTACTTGTGTGACAATCTCCTTTTCATTTGGTTTAGCTAAAATAGATCATAATTCACTTGTCTTAAACACTTAATAATAATGGAACCTTTTTCTAACATGATAATATCACTAAGGTACGTAAACATATGAAGCTGCCAGCTATAACAGATTTAATAGGGTGAGTTTAAAAATTTTTCAAAAATTCTATACAATGAATCTCAAGGTAAAACTTTCCAGATCAATAACCCTATGTGTTTGGAGTAATTTAAAATTTATTTTGCTTCAATTGGAGGTGTATAGAGGAAGAAACCTAAGAAATAATCCAACATACTCAAACAATCATTGGAAACTGAGCAATAAAATGTTAAGCCTCAAATAACTATTGAAACAGCAGAATTAGGTTTTCTCTATTTCTGTAGGTTACATAGTAGACATCTTAATATTTCTTTATAACTAAAGAAAAATCAATTTGAAGCTTCCTAGATCAAGATATGATTAAAACAATAAGACTAAAAAATCAAATCCTAAAAACCTGAATTCTACAACTCCTAAACCCTAACTTAATTCCACAAAAATATTAAAATTACTTACCAAATAAACATCTAAAGCCTTTGAAGATGAAGATTGTGGTCTGGAATGAATTTCTAATCTTTAATTTACTTGGAAAATCCAGCTCCCTATTTTTATTTTTTTATTTTATTTTTTTTAAGAAGAAGAATAAGAAGAAGAAGAAGAAGAAGAAGAGGAAAGACTCTTCATTCCTTCCTTCCTTCCTTCATCCATAGGCTTATCTTTTTTTTTTTTCAATCAATCAAAGGGTGTCACATACTCCATTCTATCACCTTCTCTTTCTTTCTTTTTTAATAATAATAATAATAACAACAACAGCAACAACAACTAAACCAATTTAAACGCCTTTATATTTTTGCCATTAACCAATTTAAGTCCTTAACTTTCTAATTCTTGTTATGTACTTAATTGAAATATTTATAATCTTTTCATATTTAATATTGGAATTAATACCACACATATTTTATGCATTTCTCATGTCTTAAGGACAATTATCTGTTTCAATTGAGTCCATATCTTCCTAAATTTTTTAATTCTCACTCTTCACTTTATTTTTACTTCTAATCCTTTTGATTCTCCTAATTTCACTCATTTTGAGTGTCATCAAAATTAAAAAATTCTCGCTCCTTGACTATGTACAAGTCATGGCTAGACTTGGTACACTAGTCTAGCTATATATACTAGCTTATACCTAAATTCAATTAATAAGGATAATGAATGTAAATGTATCTATAGTTAGGGTACGGGTGTTACACCCACACTCATGGGTCATCAACCCATGCTCGTGGGTTAACCTGTCCCCATGGGCTTTTCCCCTACTTTTGGTCATTTTTTGGCCCAACTTGGCTCTTTTTAGGTTTTGGTTGCTTTTTGGTATCTTTTGGGTTTCTTCTTGATCTAAGCACACTTGAGAAAACTTCCGAAGGAGTTTTCCCCCTGTACAAAAGTACCTCACGAACCGCTCTTTAAATTCAAGCCAGGTCATATTATTCATATGAGGCTGGATAGACTACATAAACTAGTCTTAAGCAGCTGCTTAAACTGATAGCTCAATAATTAAAATTCTCTGATAGTCAGTATGTCCTATTCTTGTCCGTGGCTCAATTGTATTAATGAAGTCCAAAGCATCTCCCATACCATCAAAGGAGACTCTGCCAATTCTAGAGTATAGGAGTACAACATCAACATCTGACATTTCCTAGTTCCTCTGCTGGAGCATCTGCTGGACTAATGGCATAGCCTGATTAAGTGCAGCTAGACCTTGGTTAATTCCTGCCATTCTAACTGCAAAGGCTGCAGGATCCACCTCAGGAACTTCTGGCTCTGCTTGCGGCTGTTGTTTTTGTCTTTGAGCTGCCGCTGCCTTAGGCTTGCCCCTTCCTTTACGTCATGAGGTAGGGGGAGGAGCTTCATCCTGAATGGACTGCTCACCATCATCATATGTTGCATCTGCAGCAGGAGCATTTTGTGCTCTCCTCCTCATTATGAAAAGACACAAAAACCAACAAGATTCAAAACACAAGGGAACTGACATACATGCAAAATTTTAGAAACAACGATGACAACAATTGACATTTATCACCTAATCACCACAGTAGTTCAAGAAAAGACATATTTTAATGACCAAAATAGTAGAAAATCAACCATAAGCTATGATACCAACTTTTTCATGACTCGATCCTAAAGGGCACGTGACTGACATTAGGGAATGGGAAAGCATGAAGCTTCCAAAATCCGTAATAAGCCTTAAGAAAATTTTTACAATAAAATTAAATCAATTTTATATTTCTAATGAAAATTCGGCAGAGTTTTCTCTGTACTGGGAATAAACTAAAAACCTGAAAATTTCAAATAACACTCCTAAAATAATTTTCAATCATAACTACTTCACAAATACTCCAAAAATCCATATTATTTACATATATCTCCATCACAATAAAATCCATAATACAAGGTAGTATTTAAAAATACCAAAACCCAAATACAAATTATACAAGTAATTTAACTAACTATTGTGGTATCTAAAGTTTAAATACACAATACTTATATTAAATAAACCTACACAAAATAGTTAGAGAAGAAGAAATCTGACGCAGACGATGACTAGGATCGGTCTGATTGAGAGGTCCTGAAAAATAAATTGAGAGGAATCAGACCTCACTGAGTGAACTAACTGTATAAAATGCATATTGGATTTAAAACATTTATTTAATACCTTTAAATCCCTTAAATAAATAATTATTTCAAAAACCCTTTTAATTTTTACCAAAACTATTTTTATAAAATACCTTTCAATAAAGTATATATATATATATAAATCCCTTTAACTTATAATAAAGTAACTTATAAAAAAAATAATATTTATAATAAATAAAACCATTAATGGAAAATCATGGTATAGCCTTAAACCTCAGTTCTACTAACCTTTCGGCTCTCTTAATCCAAATGACTGCAGGTCCCAGAGAGCAAACTCAACCAGGGTCTAACTATAGTCAGTCTCTTGCACTAATTATTTACTGGCGCCCAAAGAGCAAGATTGACCAGGGTCCAACCAGTAGACATATACCTGCCTCGAGAGTCTTACTCAACCAGGGCTCACAATCAATAATTTTGCCCATAGAGTCTTAACCAGGGCTCACAATCCATAAAATAACGAATACACAGATCAACACTGGTGCACACATAGTCCTAGTGATACCCACCAGGTGACATGTTCTACCATTTCTTCCAAAACAATATATGAAATAATATAAAATAAAATAAAATTAGACCAACTAAAGCATGTTCGTCAAATGCTTACTTATAATAAAATAAATGAATCATGTATAAGGTAAAATTCATGATCATAAATAAACTTGTATTAATCTCATAAAATTCTAATTTATAAATAATCTCAGCAAACATTTTATAAAATTAACTCACAAGTAGAGCGTACCGGCCAATGTGTCCTCGGCTGCCCAAATGCGATGGCTTCCGCTCCGGAACTCTCTAAAATAAATAGTATCCATTTAAAACATGATTATGTATACTAATAAAATTCATAAATTTTTTTTCAAAATTTCATAAAAATAATTAAAATCAATGAATTTATAAAATGAATTTAGAAATATTCTAAATATAGCTTTTGAGGCTAAAAGAATTTATCTCCGACAATTAAACTAATTTAAATGGAAATTAAAGAATTTCCACAGCAACCTTTCTGAGATTTATTTCTCAAAATCCGTAAATAATTAAACTAAAACCTATATATGGAAATTGATGACCACAATTTATACTATTTATTAAAAATAGTATCATATATTTATCTCAGGTCAACACTGTTCATTATCGAAAATTTGGGTGGGACCCACCGGATTCTCACCAGAAAAAACAACACCTGACCAAACAAATTATACCAAAACCCTCATAATAATATGTAGAACACATCTAAAGCCTAAAATAACTCAAAACATACACATAATTTATAGATCAAAAATCAAAGAGAAATTACCTAAAAAATTCACCAAATATTCTACAGGTGGAGATTGGACACGTGGTTAGTGCCTATTGATTCTTGATGACTAGAGGAACACAATGGAAGCAACTGTGATGCCTAAAACCCATCAGAACAGTGCCAAATGGAGGAAACTAAGCCAGCTGATCTTCCTCAATTATGGGCATTTCTGGACAAACTTTCATAAAATAAAAGCTATGGAAATGTAGAAGAGGATGAGAAGAAGTCATGGTTCAAATTTTGGGTCAATAGGAGGTCGTTTAGGTGTTAAATGAAGAAGAAGAAAAGTTTTAGGACCAAAATGACATTTGCCACTTATTTCAGATTCACCCCGCTGCTCTCCGTTCTTTCCCTCTGCAAGACCACTTTCTTTGTTTAAAAAGAAAATAGACACCCATGTGTCCATCACTCCCTGTTTCTCCTTTCCTTTTTATTTTTTATTTTTTAACATAATAATAATAATAAAAAAATCAGGTTACTATAGTTCTTTTTTTTGGATATGTACCAGGATTATTCTTTTAATGCTGTTGATTTTTTAAAGTTGCTATTAATATTTTCTCTTTTACCTAGTGCTCATGTAATTTTGCAATTTTTTGACATCGATATCAAATGCTATGGTGTTGTATCATTTGCTTAATTGTTTATTCATGCTTTACATTTCTCTCCATGCAATGCTTTTGTTATTGTTCACATTTTGCTGGACAAACAAACAAACAAATTATGAGGTGTCATTTGATAATTAGTCTAATTTTTTACCATTAATGACATGTTTGTTGATTTGTCATTTATTTTTTCTTTTTTATAGAGAACAAATTCCACCTCTTTCACTTTTTTTTTTGCTTGGGACTACATATGCCTTGAATGGCAGGTCAACTTTAATCCTTATATTGCTCTTGCCTTGGCTTAAAAAAAAACTGCTTTGTCTTTTCTGAAAAAAAATTTCGCCTATTTGACATTTAATTTTTTTTTATTTCTTACTCTTTGCTTTGGATGACAATACCACTTTAATCCATGTGTTACTCGTCTTTCCTTTTTTATTAAAAAAAGACTCATTTTTTTCACTATAAAAATAATCCATGTTTTACTCTCGTTTTTCCTTCAAGTTTCTCAGTCTTTTAGATTTCCTACTTATTTCGTTCTCTTTAAATACGTTGTTTTTTCAAATATTATAGTTTTCGTATTTTCTGGTTTCATTTTTTATCTTAGTTTTTTGTTGTTTTTTTTTCTTTGTTTCTCATTCTTTTGTTTGGGTTAGGATGCAGTTTTCCGATGTCAAAATGCTCAGTCATCTCACAATGGGCCAATATTTAAAAAAGTTGAAAAGAAAAGCTAGTGAGAAGGTTTTGATGTATTATATATTTTGTAAAATGAGTACAAGGCTGTATATATAGGATGATACAGGTTAAAGAGATAAATACAACATTAACTAAAAGAATAACAAGCCTAACAATACTGAAACAGAAGTAACAGGTCTAACAATAATACAGCTAAGGCTAATCAACGTTTTATCTCAACATCCCCCCGTAAATCCATGGCATCACACAGAGGAAGCTGAGAAAATAGATTCCGAAAGTGAGTTGATGGCAAGGATTTGGTGAATAAGTCAGCTAGTTGATATTGACCTTCAACAAAACTTAGTTGAAGAAACCCCGAAGATACTTGTTCACAAAAAAAATGATAGTCTAATTTGATGTGTTATGTGTGAGCATGAAACACCAGATTGGAACTTAGATAAATGGCGCCAATATTATCACAGAAAATGGTTGCTGTAGTAACTGGATGTCCAATTTCTTGAAGAAGCCCATGGAGCCAAATAAGTTCAGAAGTAGCATTAGTGATAGCTTTATACTCACTTTCGGTAGATGATCTAGCGATGGTGGGTTGCTTCTTGGCAAGCCAAGAAATAAAAAAAGAGCCCAAGTAGATAGCATAGCCCTATATAGACCTCCTATCATCTGGATCCCCACCCCAATCACTGTCTGTATAGCATTGAAGAGTGGGAGAAGTAGTAGCTGAATAAAACAACCCAAAATGCTTAGTACCTTGGATATAGCGAAGTAGGCATTTAAGTGCTTTCCAATGGACATCTGTGGGATTGTGCATGAATTGGCAAAGCTTGTTAACACTGTAAGGAATATCTGGTCAAGTAATGGTGGCATATTGCAGTGCTCCCACAATCTGTCTATAGGTGTCTCCTTTGGGTAGTAGGCTGCCATCAAATTTGGACAAAGTGGTGGATGATTGCATCAGGGTGGAGCATGGGTTGTAATCGGCCATACCATGCTTGTGAAGTACATCAGTGAGATACCGTGTCTGGGTGAGGAGAGTGCTAGCATGTTGGTGTTTTAATTCCAAGCCAAGAAAGAAGTGTAGAAAGCCTAAGTCACAGATTGGAAATTCCTGTTGAAGTGACTTGATGACTGTGCGAATAAGCTTGGAACAAGAACTTGTAATAACAATATCATCCGTATAGACTAATAAGAAAACAGTGTTAGTTTGATGTTTGAGAATAAAGAGAGAGTGATCAGCCTGAGAGGAGACAATTTCTGGTATGAGTGGCATCAATATATCCAGGTGGTTGTGACATGTAAAGATTCTCTTCAACATGGCCATGGAGAAATGCATTGGAGACATCAAGTTGATGCATTGGCCAATGATTCATTGTGGCAAGAGCTATGACAACTCGAATGGTGGTAGCTCTAATACCATGAGAAGGTTTTGATGTATTATATATTTTGTAAAATGAGTACAAGGCTGTATATATAGGATGATACAGGTTAAAGAGATAAATACAACATTAACTGAAAGAATAACAAGCCTAACAATACTGAAATAGAAGTAACAGGTCTAACAATAATACAGCTAAGGCTAATCAACGTTTTATCTCAACAAGTTGCATTGTTGTCCATGATATTTGCAGTGTTGGAGTTTTTTCCTTTTTTTCCACCATTACTAACATGTAAATTTACTTTATAGCTCACTTTGCTGCCAACCCATGACTGCGATCAAAATCCTCGTATCTATTTTGCAGCAACTTGTCTTCCACATGCCATGTTAGAGGAACATAACATAGATGGGCCCATGCTCACCTGTATGTTTGGGAATACTAATGGAACTAGATTTGTAACTTTTACGCTTGGTTTAAGTACCCAGTCCATGGTTAATGCTAAAAATTTGTCATACTCAGCTGCCATTGAACACCTCAAAATAATTTATGATCTAAACATTATGAATTTTAATCACAAGGAATTAACAATTTTGAAAATGGTTGCTAACCCAAACTTTGAGCTCCAATCCATGCGTACTCCTTATAATGATGTCTTTGGGAAATATGTTGCTTTACTTAGAAAATACCAGAAATTGTGTAGGGTTCTGAGGAGAATTAAAGCAGTTGTATTTGTTAATTATTTTATGAAAAATATTTGTTTCCCTTCTAGCTTGTAGCCATTTATTTTACCTATAGCCTGCTGTGTAATCTTTTTTAGTTTCATTTTTTTAGTATGCTTGTATGTATTTTAACTAAAGCTGAAATGAAATGCTCATCTTTTTTTTTTTTTTTATTATTACCAAACAACTCTAGCTTTGCATGCCCGAGTGGACAGGAAAAAAAAAAATTATTCCTTTTACATATATGCACGTGGCCTGTTTATTCCATTAATTACTATAAGTTGACTTGGTTAGTTTAATTTGCATTAAAAAACTAAATGTAATTTTTAGATTGAAATATGCTTATGGTAGGGGAGGAGGGAAGAAAAAAGTGAACAAATATAAATATTTTTTCTTTGTTATTTTAAATTAAAATTTATTTTGCCATTTTGAATTAAAATGTATTATGCCTTTTTCTCTATTTCTTTTTTAAAAATATTAATATTTTATAATAATATTAGAAATCAATGTTTGCATCTTTTGCTGAGTTTATTTTAATTAAGAATGCTACAATTTTATTTTAACCATCGTACTATTCCGATAAACTTGCTTAATTAACATTACCTTTTCTTAATGTGAAAATAAAAATATATGCATTTTTTTTTGTTTTCACCTACCAAAAAATAATTTGTTATATAATCATATTAAAGATTAATTTTGTCTCTCTCATCAACTAATTTTTTTTAATCTAGGAATTTACCAATTGTAACCCACATACCAATTTTATAGATTTTTTTCCTTTTGATTTAAAAAATGATTTCTCCTAAATTTCCTTTGAAATATATATTATGATATTGGGAATGAATTTATAGTTTTCGTTGAGTGATCTTTTATTTGTTATTCTACAAATTTATCTACATGTAATCATCATTACAGTTTCATTTTTTTTTTAAAAGGGCAATCTCACAAACTATTAATTATTTTACTTTTTCGTTTCAAAATAAGATAATAATTGCATTTGTTAATAAATAGATAACTAGATTTTCCTTCTTATTTGGCCTGATTTTTTGACTATGCACCCCGCATATTTTGTTTTTTTAAATGTTGTAATTATCTACATGTGTTAAAAATTAAATTCTATCTCGTAAATAGTTTTTCCCAATAAATTGCTCTCGGATCCCTTGTTATTTACTTTGTTGGAATGGAATTTTTGTTCATTATCTTTCATATTTTACTACATGTTTAATTTCATTATTTTTATTTTTCTTCATCATTGTGTTTTTTCAAAGCGCTTGAAACAAAAAAAATATATATACATTTCTTTATTTTTCTTTGGAAAATCCTATTGATAGTTTTAAATTGTTATTCATCAATATAATAATTTCATGTTTATTTAAATTTTCTCCTCCTATTTTTTTAGCAAGTTGTTTTTGGGTAAACTCCTCATTCATGCTATTTATTTATATTAGTACGCAATTATAATGTGTTTTCTATATTTTATTATTGGTTTAAATATTTTGTGACCTATTTTATTCGTGCAATATTTGTTCTCTTTCTATTGATGATGTTTTTTTTTCTTGCCACGAATAGTCTTAGGAAAGAAACATGGCCAATTCTGATAATTTTTTATTAGATGATAACCGACTTTTTGATGTGTTTATTGGTGTGGAAGAAAATGTTCAAGGTATCGTAAGCTATATGTAATTTTTTGCAATTCCACATATAAAGTTAGGAAAGAAATAGAACAAAGATTGATTGCGTTGCTCTTCCCTTTGCTTTTAAAGCATACAATTAAGTTGCAATTTCTACGTCTACCGTGGCTTTTCTTTTCAAGATGATGATAAAGTCGCATCGTCTTTGAATATTTTTTAGCATATAGTGGACATTAATGTGACAAGTGTATACATCAAACATTTTGTTTTCCTTAGCTTGGATAAATGTTTTCCATTTTATAAATATATAGTTTACATTTGAAATAATTAAATTACACTTGGATGAAGATAACTGCACTCGACGGTTATCAAATAAAAGAAGATGATTTCTAGCCTTTCCTCCTAAACAAGAATTTCAAAATAGTCAGTCTCCTGTTGGTTTTACTGATACGTGTCTCAAGTAAAACGACGTATATAATTTAAACTTTTTTTTTCTAATTATGTCATCCTTTATTATTTAATTATTTTAATTGTTCTATTTAATGTCTTTTCCCTTTAGGTAATTATTTGCAGAAATCTGACACAGGTGTTCCAAATAACTAATACGAAATTGTGGAGCTTTATATTGGGATGCAAAGAGCGTGAAAAGTTCATTGGTCGGTCAAAAAAATATATTCACTTTATTGTAAAAAAGGTAGAATTAAGTTGCCATTTTTACAACTGCCTCCTCCATTTCTTCGTGATTTGCTATCATATGATAAAAGTTTTTTATCAAAGAACTTTAAACGAGAATATTGGATTGTACAATTCTAAGTTTGCTTTTTCATCTATGAATGGTAAAATTGATTGTGAAATTAATAAAAAGAGCAAAGGTGCATTTACCTCCTAATGTTTTGGCAAAAAAGCACATATGCTCCTTTCATTTTTTTGGACCATTTAAACGCAAATATTATGTTTTCCTGTGTTTTTTGCCCCTCTGGTAACGGTGGAGAATTTAGATTATTAACTTTGTTTGTTTAAGCTGACGTGGACTACCAATTGGTTAAAATAATACCTGTTATATTTTATAACTCAACTACTTCTTCTCCTTCTTCTCTTTCATCTAAAATTTTGATGTTTTTCTCCCTAAATTAGAAGCCCTAAAAAGAAATAGCATATTGTTTGTGTGGAAATTTGCATTATTAGTTAGACATTTTATTTTTGTTATTTAGTAGGTTTTATGTTTTAGTTGTTTTTATTTTGTTAGTTTTTGTTTTTATTTTTTATTTTATGTGTTTTAGGTTGGTCGGGACTTATAATGAAGAAATTGGAATGAAAAGTTGTGTTTTGGGTGAGCAATTGAAGTTGCCATCGTAGGAGAATGAAGATCGTAAAGTTTGAAAACTGAAATAGTGCGAAAACTAAGCTGCCATCGCAAATAACGCTGCTATTGCAGTTGAGAGATGAAGCTAAATCTATCGCCAAGGTGTTGCGACCACAGTATGGCCTATGGTCGCAGCCAAGGATGGTGTATCAAAGACAAAAAGGGCTACTGCCATCACAGCTTTGCAGCAGCCCTTTAACAAGCCCAATTTTGGTGATGTGGCATCAACTTATTTTGAGGGCAACGCCTTTACTCTTCAAAGGGGGCTTTAAATACATCACTTTAGGGACATTTTTAAGGAAGAAAAAACACATAAGAAAAGTGCAAGAATTGGAGGGGAACTCAAGAGAGATCAAAAGTTGAAGAATTGAAGAACAAAAATTTCTAGTTTTATTTTCTTCTTCTCCCTTCTTTATTCTTGTAATTACCATGGGTTGTTTTTATAATTATGTGGGATATTTTTACACTATGTTAGGTTAGATTTCTTTTGGTTAGGGATTGATGAGTTAACATGATTTAATTTTTCTTTAAATAATTAAAGTTTATTAATTATTGCAAGCTATGTTTATTATGTGTGTTATGTGTTGATGCTTAATCACCATTAGCATAGTCAAAACTAGGGTTTTAGGTTGAGAAATCAAAACCTTAATGGATCTATAAACATAGTTTTAAATTGTTTATAGGTAGAGATATCATAAGTAATTAAATTCCAACTTGGAGTGGGCAAATAAATTTATGATTTAATTTAAGGAATTAAGTTTACAATGAGAATTGGGGCTTAATGTTTTTACTTGAGAATTATCAATTAAATTTCATTAATACTTAAGAAAGATTAATTAATAATTTAGAAATAGGACTTACAAGATTCATAGACTCATTAATTAAAGTGAATCAAGGATTGTGAAAGAAAATCAATTCCTAACTATTGTGTTCATCGTTTGTTTATTCCTTTTTTCTAGAATTTATTTTTATTTTACAAATTCATTATTTATTATTTAATTTCCTTCCTAATTTCCATATTTAAAAGCCTTAGACAATAGAAATTAGGTTAATAGGTGGTTAGAACTAGTCTCCGAGGGAATAAAATTTTACTACTTGTCTAACACAGTGGGTTTGTGATTTTTCACAAACACATCTTGTTAAAAAGAAATAGAATCTTGGTCTTCAGCTTCAGAAAACTTGAGACATAGTAGGAGAAGTAAAATGGAAGTGGATTATGAGGGAGAAGAGAAGTTCTGTCATTGTCAAAATAAGGGGTTTAGATTCATGGCTACAAGGTGGACATTATTGATTGATGATAATCCTAGACGTAGGTTCTATAGGTGTCCAAACTATAAGGTAATTTATTAATTTCTTTCTTTTAATTAATTTTATTTTCTATGGGTTCTTTTTATGATTTTGAATTTTTGTAAAAAATGATAGGTTAATGGCTGTGGATTTTTCAATGGCATGACGAACTTATAAGTGATAAATTAGAGAATTTGTTGAATGAATTAAAGTAGTGATAAATGGATGTTGTTGGTTGAAAATAAGCAATTGAAGGCACTGAGAAATAGTGTATCAATCAATGTGGAGGATGATATTTATATAGTATGGAGAGAGTTAAAGATCTTGAAGAAAGAAATATAGAAAGAAGTTGAGAGGTGCAAGAAGAAAATGATAAGAGCTTATATTGCTTGTTGTCTATCATGGATTATCTTAGTAATTATATATATGATGTTTTTGATGCCCAAATTTTGATGATCCCCCAAAAATCTGATGATGAAGGATTCCTGTCAGTTAGATAGGAGGAAAACTCCTTCGGAAGTTTTCTTGAGCGTGCTTAGATTGAGAAGAAACCTAAAAGAAACCAAAAAAATACCAAAAAGAAACTAAAATCCCAAAAATAGCCAAGTTGGGCCAAAAAGGACCAAAAAGTAGGGGAAAAGCCATAGGGACGGGTCAACCCATGAGCTTGGGTAGATGACCCATGAATGTGGGTTTTTAACCCAAGCCCGTGGGTCAAAATGACCATTTTACCCTTGCGTAGGTTTAAGAACCCACGCTCGTGGGTCTTGAACCCAAGCTTGTGGGTCCCCGAGCCTGATTGTTAAAAACATGAAAAAAATACCCATTTGGGAGGATTTTTGGCACATTTTTTGAGGCAGACATCCAGAGAGAGAAAATGTTACTGTTTTAGAGGATTTTCTCACTCTTCCTCTCACTCCTAAAGTATTTGGAGGCCCACTTATACTAAACACTTAACTAAAATCATTTTTCTTTTATTTTTGTCTTAGGATTTAGACCATTAAATCCAAACTGAGCTCCTTCTTAGCCAAAACATGCATCAAGGGTAATAACCCAGTCCCTCTGAGAATCTCCCAATTATTTTTAATAAAAAATAACATTTTTATTATCTTCTTCATCTCAATTCTATCAATTTTATCATTTTTTATCATTTTCTTTTGCATTTTTAAGCATTTTATTGTGAATATTTATTAAATTGGTAAAGTTGTGGGTTTGTGATGATCTTGAAGTTTGGATATATGATATGATGAAGTAGTGGGAAGTTTAAGTGATTTTGGGAGTATTTGCATTCATTTTTGCATCTTTCCGTCATTTTTGCATTATTTTTTATTTATATAAAAATAGGTATTTTAGAGTAAAGTTAGCATTTTTATTATCGTTTTTGCATCATTTTAATTTATTATTTTTACTTCTACCATTTTTATTTTTTTCCATTAATATTTCTGCTTTTTTCTCATTTTCATAGCATTTTTATTATTTTTATTGTATTTATACTATTTGTGGTAAACTTGACATTTTTATCATAAAGGTAATATTTTTATGGTAAAAATATCATCTTTATTATTTTTGTTACTTTATTGCTGCCATGTTTATTTATTTATTTAATTATTTCTGCACTTTATTTATTTTTAATGCCTTTTCCTCATTTTTGTTGATTTTATGCTTTTATAGTAAATTTGGTATTTTTATTATAAACTTCACATTTTTATGATAAAAATATTATCTTTATTATTTTTATATATTTGTAGCTTTCATCTTTATTTACTTATGTATTTATTTTTGCATTTTTACTATTTTTATTCTTTTTGTAATTTTATTGCATTAATGCCTTTTATAGTAAATTTGGCCATTTTATCATAAAAGTTCACATTTTTATGGTAA
>CATIWM010006013.1:0-25136 GCA_949671775.1 Mallotus repandus | reverse complement strand
ACTCTTGTCAATTATGTTTAATTTGTTTTAAAGTAAATAATAAATAAATATCCCTTTGATAGTAATGGAGATCAACAGGTAGAGAATGACGTAAGAATAAAGAAAAAGAGACTATATAGCACTATTGTAGCTTGCACTTGTGTATGGGCTATTTACCTTATTCATCCTATTTATATATTCTAAGATTTTTAGATTTTTCTATATATATATATATATATATATAAACAGTTCATTGAGTTATATTTTATGCATGAACAGTTCATGGTCAAAAAACAAATTTTTTTCTGAAAAATATTTTTTAGAGACAACATTTTTTTGTGAAATAAATGGAGCCTTAAATTAATATATCAATATTGTGTGAATTCTTCACAGTTTTAGCACTGGATAAATTGAAGACACCAATTGTAAAATTTTTGTTGACACCTTTGAGGAAGTTATAAATATTGAAAATGTGAAATAGGGTAAATAACTGATGGCAGGTTTCTTTATAATTAACTAGATATTATAATATATGGGTTGTGCATAATCAAAATTGATTTAATAGTATTTTTGACAAATTAAATAATGCAATACAGTTATGAGTATATTTCAAATCAATTGAAAAGTCTAAAAAAAATTAAGCCTATTAGTGCCAAAAAAAAAGTAAAATATTTGTAAATTTATTTTAATTTTAAATTTTAATAAAAATATTCTAATTTGATCAGTACACTTTACAATTTGTTTAAAATTAATATAAAAAAAATATGTGCTGACTACCTTTTAGAAAAGCCGCCTCAAATGTTATATATACAAAATTTCCGCCGAATTACATATTTTGGTGCTAGCATCGAAAATTTTATAGCAAAAAGCTAAAAATTTGGAGAAACCAAGGGTCTCATCCAAACTCGTACTGGTTACATACCCATAACTAAGTCCATGTATATAATAATTAATAATAGGATAAAGTTAGGTGCCCTGTCCTGTAAGTGCTATAGTGCTTGGTCAGATGCGACAAATGACCTTATTATCTCTGTACTTTTTTCTAATTATATTGTTAAATTAATATATATTTAAATCATAGTATAATAATTTATCTTAGTGCATTTTAAATTTTATATTTCAAAAAAATTAAAATTTTAAAAAATAAAATAAAATTCAAAAAGAAAATAGTAATTAAATATGGGTACCCACCCATGCATCTGGGTTTTGATTAGATGGAAATACTAAGTTAAAATGTTGAAACGATGTGAAGTCATGATTTTCAACCATGCAAGTTGAAGCTGAGTGCTCCATATAATAGGATATATTCTCGTTCATCATGATCATGATTGTGGCGAGGGATTCAGCTTTAGCTTTCACCCATCACATTTGAAGTTTCAAAACAATGGTACCATAGTACAATTATCAATCACAGCACTCTTTATAGAACAGGTACAGCACCGAAATTCCAATAAGCACATGCGGAGATAAGATCCAGGCACTAGAACCATAAACATCATATCACATACCAACTCTTCAAGTCTAGTCTGCATGATGACATTACAAAACCAGGAAGAAGCTAAAATTGCGCACGCGAGCACACACATGATCCTTCAATTCTTTGTTTTGATTAGAAATTTATATATGGTAGATGGATACTGTAACTCATATAGAATTCTTGTAAATATAATCTAGGCTTAGGTTGACAGAAGAGAGGGAGCATGCCTGGCGGGTTTTGGTTCTTTTATCTGATCTGGGATCTTTTGTAAGTAGAATTCGCTGCTGCTGGTATGGTTATTTGATATTTACCTCTTTCATCAACTTGCCTGCTGCAGTGGCTTTCCTTCAACTGACCACCAAACGATCCTCTGCGGCTCGACCCTTCTCCATAAGATTCTGTTGAGTTCTTCCTGCGCCTCTCATTGTGTCCTGCCAAACGCCTCCTGCAACTCCTCTTTGCTTCATCAAACTCCACTAGCTCATGGAACCTAATATATATTAAAAAGAAAAAAAATTTCTCCGCATCACAATTATTGTAATCCTTAACATACAACAACTAAAAATGCGATCATTATGCCTCCTGTCTTGGGTACAAGATATTTCTCTTTCACAATGACTGCTTTGTTTCAGATCAGTTCATAATAAAATTCTTCCTGCAGTATATCTTCGGGGTAGGGTACTATTAGAACTTAGAAGTGAAAGAATTTCACCATTTATCTTGGAACACCTTGCCGGACAAGAAAAGACGGATTTTGGGTTCTTGGCCCCATTGTTACTTTTCAATAGTTGCATTGTATTTGCCACTACTAATTCTATTTCAGAACGATCCTAAAAAGTTTTTAATGCGTAGGAGATCAATAAAGATCAATATTATTATCATACAAACGGAGCTAAACAGAAAATTGTAGAAAAGTGAAAATAAATACCTGCTGCATTGCTGACAAAACCTTTGCCTTAGGCCAGCAACAACCACAGCTGGTGCCTTTGCATGAACCTCACAAACCTTATGTCGCCTATGGTACCTCTTAGCATCAGATAAATCAGCTCCACACCTCTCCACCTGGCAAGAAGGAGGCGATGCTCCGCCTCCGCCTACACCAGCACTAGTCCCTCTTTTCCCATACATAACGCCAACTCCTTTTTTCTTGTCATCATCAAGAAAACCAACCCCACTACCACCACCACTTTCATCTTCTTCCATATCATCGTCTAATAGTTCATCTTCAACAATGCAATCATCTTTAATGAAAGCTCTCTCTCGCAAACTGCGCTTTCCTTCAAGAGTTTTAGCAGGATCCATTGTAAGGGGGAGGGTAAGCTAAAGGGCTGCTGATGCAAATGGTGAAATGGGATATGAAGCTCTATAGCAACTCAATTGATGTGGGCACTTTAAGTACTTAATAAAGGTTGAGTGTGTGTGTGTGTGCAAGGAAAATGTGGTAAAGGTTGTGGAGGACCACAATGCTCTACATATTCTCATGTGTTTGTATGTATTTGTGTCAGTGAAAACGATGAACCATTTACATATTTTGATAATGATTTATGTAATTAGTATCGACATAAATAGTATGCCGATAAAGAGAAAAATTATTTTTATGCCATTAATTTTCAATTAATTAACTCTTTAAGCTAAAATATATAATTTTAACTCAAAAAATTTTATCTTTTAATACTATTAATAACACTATTCATGTCATTATCGTCCAAGAGTTTGGCTTCTTATGCTTTGCCATCACCAAAAATTATTTTTTCATGTTCAAAATTTGTTATTGGTGGTTGGAGTGATAGTTTCGTTTGACACTCAACTTTATAATGGCTCACTCTCAATTATTGGTACCTTATGTGGTCCTGTGTCTGAAATTTATGAGACTGTAATTGTTATATTGTTCGAATCATTGATTGATAAAGCAAGCATCTAGTTGTGAGTATCAAGTTCTAATATATATCTAATGAATCTATTTGTTTTTATAAATTCAATGCAGATTTACTCATGTTTCATTCAAGTTTTTAATGGCCACATTCTATCGGTTTCAAGTCAGTTTTTATTACATGATAATATCAATTCATCCCTACAATAACTAATGTGCATTCTCATGATCACTTGCTAAGTACAAAAAAAGAGTATAATGTAATTATACTAATTCTTACTTTTTTAGTTATAATTTTTTTCATCTCATATTGGGATTTTTTTGGTTTTTTTTTTTTTTTTGTTATTTATAATATAACATAAATATGATATGAAATTTGATGTTAAATTCTCAAACCATTTCGTTCACCATGTGTTTCTTCTTCTTCTTTTTTTCCCTGTTGTTGAATGCTCTAGGGAGGGGGGGGGTTCTCACATTGAATTATCTAGTGACATGATTTTTGATTCAGCAAGCATTTCTAGTTGAAACAAATTATGAGATGTTACCGTCCATATGGCTAATTTTAGATCTACATCATCAGGTTAGGGGTAGAATGCTGTCCTAATAAACGAAATTACAAAGCAAAAGCCAAAAGGAACAAATTCATGGGGCAACTTAGGGATTTGTGGCCTTTTAGAAAACAACACTTGGGTGGTATATAGATATGATATTATGGTCCAAAACTTGATCCAAACATAGCATAAACATAGCATAAAAGGATGACAGTGCTTGAAAAGATAGCCAACATCTTTATACTAACATGGTACATTAATTTTGGTTAGATGAATAATGCCACTTTAAATTTTATATAATTAATTAATCTTTTTGTATTTTTCATTTATTTTTTTCAAATTCTTATTTTTAACCTATTTTATTTTTGGAGTAAATAAAATTAGAATAATGTTTAACTGAAAAATAATATAATTTAAAAATATTTATGTTTATTATATTGAAGCTCATTTTTAATACTTAACATATTAAAGAGCCTTTAAAATCAAATATTTGTTTATTTTGATATGATATGAATTCGATAAAATTAACAAATACCAACTTACAAATGAAATATGTTTAAAAGTATAAATATACATAAAAATAGAATAAAAATAATAAAATTTAAAAAATATTAAAAGTTAAAGTATGTAAGGTTTAGAAGTGCAACTATGGGTTCGGCCTATTGACTGGTGATACTCGTACATGAGATGCACCACACGTATAAGAATTAGTCACTAAAGATGTGACAAACAAATAGTTTCACTTTTTCTCTTTACTGTTTAGACATTAATATTGACCGGCTAAAATTACACTATATATTTATATATTGCAAAATGATTTTTTTTTATTGAGAGAGTGTGTGAGGACATCTCCAACAATAAACACCAAAATGTAACAAATTTTGCTCCAAAATGCATCTACTATAATAAATTTACTCCAACAATTTATTTCATTTTCAACTCTAAAAAAAATACTTTCCATATATTCATATCCAATACTAATATTATATTATTTAAATATTTTACATATTACGTCCATAATTTATTCAATATTTACAATATACACCCATATATTTATAATAAAAGTTATTATTTGAATATATTTTTTAATATAAAAATATATGAATAAAATAAATAATATTTTTAATAATAAATAATATAAATACATTCTATTATTTTTAAATTAAATAATATAATATATGAAGAGAATTAAAAAAGATAATAAAATAAATGTATTAAACAACATAAAATTACATCTTAAAATTAAAGTAATCTATTACAAGTATTAATTAAATTGAAAATTACAAATCACATTAATTTAATCATTTGAATTTAAATATCTTAATTCGTTTGTGACGAGCAAGAAATTGTTCAAACCAAGTATTAATGCAAATCTATGGTTGTTAAATTTTTTCTATCCAAATTTTAAGATTAGTTAAGTAATTTAGTATTAATATTATTTAAGTAAGAAATTATTTAAATAAAAAATTTATATTATTTAAGTAAAAAATTAATATTATTTTAAAGTTACAATATAAATATTATTTAAATAAAAATAATTAAATTAAATTTTTATGCATTTGATAATAATATGATAAATATAATATAAATTTGGACTAAATTGAATAAAGTTATTTGGACTATATTGAAATAAATGATAAAAAATGGTTGTTATTGAAATTTTTTTTTTTAAAAAAGGAAAATGCATAAAGTAAAAAGGTTGGATGCATATATGCAGCCAACTTTGAAAATTATGCATTTTGCGACAAGAAATGAAGTCTTGTTAGAGAAGAATTGTGGGTGCTAAATGATGAATTGAAGCCTTGTTGGAGATGGCCTAGTACAATGCAAGAGTAAAGCAATATGATCACTTTACATTGGTGGCAGAGGCATGAGAAGGACAATCATATTTTTATTGCATCCTTTAATGGAGAGCACGGCACCAATGCTTACACAAAACTCTGCTCCTTTGAGTTGGACATGCACAGATTTATGTACTGTAGCAGAGAACCCTGTGCTTCTTTTCTTTTATTCTCCTCATGTGCTTCAAATTTCAGATTGGCTTAGCTAATCTTCTTTTTTTTTTTCTAAAGAAAATAAGCTTCATTAAGGAGCCAATTAGAAACACCAGCAAAGCTGGGAGTACAACAAAGATGAAACAAAATACAACTACCAACAAGTAGTTCTTGGCTATTGGGCAAACAAAACCTGTTACCACTAACTAGTCGCTAGTGAACTCTCAACCTATCCATCTATAGTCTTCTAGTCCCATGCCAATGAGCCTTGTTACTTCCTAGCTCTACCTAATTTTACCTTTGTTGTGTCTTTACTCTTTACTATAGCTTGATGTGGGGCTAATTTTTTTTTTTTGGTTAAATATTTTTAAGGTCATCAAACTATACTTTTGTTATAACTTGGTAACTAAATTTTAATTAATTTTTTTTATAACTCAACTTTGATTTATTTTAAAAAAAGTATCATTCAGAATTTTTAATTTTTCAATTTTAGTTTTTTCAATTTAGTTTAGAATTATAAAGAATATTAGAAATTTCTTCTTTTACCTTTCTTCATGAATCTAATACCACTAAAAGTAAGTCTGCTTCTATTAGGTGGAATTAAAGAGCTACTCAAAGATCAAGAAAGATTAGATCTAAAATTTCTTAATTCTTTCCGCTTCACCTACTAGAACTAAGAATTTTCTAAGGTTTTGAACTAGATTGTTATTGTTCATATTTGTCGCCTTAATGGCAGGATTAATAATATAGGGAACCATTTTATTCATTTCTTGATTTTTGTATCTCTTTTTCTATCATAGGTGCTTTTAGATTTTTTCCCCTTTCTATAACATTTAGTCTTTCATTCACCAACATGCCTATTTTAGTGGTCAAGATTTATCTTTTTTCCGGTGAATCACCAAATATTCCTTTAGCATGAAATTGGTCAAGGACTTGATTCACTTCATTTTATACATTGTTAAATGGAGTCAAACCTAATAGATTATTGAAATTTGAACTTTTTGTTCATTTTCTCATTATTCTTACAATTTATTCAGAACCTAGGAGATGATCTAAAATTATAATAATTATATTAATAATACACAACTTTCTATTATTTTTAACACAACCACAATAATGGTTATGATATTCTAAATAAATATTAAATTTTTCTTGACCAACTTCAAATAATTCTTATTTTAAATTTCTTAAACTATTAGTAATAGACTTAACAAATAAATATAGATTCTTGAAAAGATTTTCTACAATAGAAGAAATGAAGTAAATAAAAATATAAATAAAACTCGATTTTACTTATTTTCTTTAGAATATATGAACTTATTTGTCAAGAAAGTTCAAGTTTGGACTAAATTGATAATTCTGAATTTTTTATGGAATTAAAAAAATTTATAGGCAACTATTTTAAAATTAAATAGAAGTCCAATGATGAAAAAAGATACCAATTGTAGTTTGATAACCAAAATAAAATAAGGCGAAAGTTTAGTACTCTCCTAAATAATTAACCCTCTAGATGTGAGACTTAATTTTCCATGCATGTATCAATTGGAGTTTGTGTTATTAGGTTGCTACTTGTTAAGTTCTGGATTCTAAGAAACCGTACTAAGATAGGGAGGTAAAAGTTGAAGGTCGAGCAGGTAAATAATAATTTTTTTTTCATGTCATAGTAAAATTATATGTTTAATCTCTGGTCATAGTAGGCAGGACAGTAAAAACTGATAATGAACCCGTAAAAAAAAAAAAAGGACAGGCAAATAAAATCTAATTTTGATATGACCCAACTCAAGTTTTCACATGGGATACTGTACCTTAACATCATAGAATACAAGCATTGAATGATGCCTGTGAAAATGCAGATAATATTACATGGAGTGGTCCATTGCATGGAGAGGAGATTGAACTTTTCTTAATAAACTCTTTATCTAAAGATAATTAGTATACAATTTTGTAGTAAGAATATAGTATACCATGTAAATACCATGCAATTGTCTGCGTTTTTATTTATTTGCCTAACCAAAGAATTCTTATATATACATCAATGCAAGTGATCTCTACCAAATATATTTACAAAGCAAAGCATTACGCAATCAATCAACCGGTGTTTTTTACTGTTACTTTATTTTTCAAAAGTGATGTATAACAACCATTAGATCATGAGAAGTATGTTCATCTAATAATAATAAAAAAAAAAAACAAAATTCCTGTAAAATCTCCAAAACCAAACGTATGCTTTTTCAATAATATCCAATTAACCAATATAAAACCAAATAACCATGAGTGCGATTTGAACATATGAGATCATGAATTGTACACATACATGCATCCGTCATTTTCCTTGACAAAATATTGGTACTATTGGGTCCAAGGTTGCAACTAAGGGCATCTTGTGACTTAGCTCTTGATATTATATCCTTTCCCATGATTGGCCAAAATAGACGGATGGGAATAATAGAAAAAAATTGACTCGGGATTTTTTTGGTTCCATTCAAATCAAATTAACTTAAATCAAAGTAAAATGTAGTTAAATCGAATTGAATCGAAATAAATTTTAGTTTGGTTTGGTTTGGATTAAATTAAATATTATAAAATTAAAATAAATTTGATTTAATTTAATTTTCATAAAAAAAAATTAATTTAACTTAACCAAACCAAATTTTCATATCTTAGTAACTTCTTTTATATATAGATTATAAAATATTAGTACAAAACATATTAAATTAGAGAAATTTGTATATTTATAATAAAAATATATTTTACTAATGAAATATACTATAAATGATATTAGATAAATAAATAAATAATTATAAATTAATATAAAAGTAAAATCATCAAATCCACTACTTGAATCAAACGAAACCCATTTTCAATTTAGTTTAATTTGATTAAATACTGTTGTTAATTTCGTTATTTTTTATATTTAAAAATATTCAGTTATTCGATTTTTAATGCTTCAGATATAAAATCGGATCGCTCAGACTTCTTGGTCCGGGTGACAAGACATCCACCACAGGATGCAATTCGTGAGGGTTCGAACCCCACGGACTCCCCCCATCCTCCAACTTTTGTAAAAAAAAAATAATAATAATAATAAAACCAGATCTAATTGACCAATGCACACCTCTACTCATGATTTATATTAATCATACATATAAGGAAATACGTCCTAATTAAAATGGACAATCATAAGGAATATATGACAGAATTAATAAATAATTAAAATCTCCAACCAGGAGTTTTTACTGGATTTTGTTAGTAATAATAAAATTGTTTTTAAAATATCGTTCAATGTTTATATATATATATATAAGCATATTTTATATTTTAAGAGCTACGGGTATTCACTTACAATAAATAATATTTAAATTTCTAAATTAAGAAAAATTTAACAGATTTTCGCTAAACTAACCTTATTATCTAAGAGACAAAGAGACTGAAGAGCTACATAAAACAAAGACATCGATTTATGAAGAGGTAAAATATTCAAGTAGTGAGCATCGTTGCGTTGGAATTTATGCTTCGGATAGGATTCAAAGCCCAGTGAAATTGCCAAAACAGCTAGCACTAAAGAAATGAACAAATGCAAACGAAATGAACATTGACCCAACAAAAGAAAAATGGATGACAAATTGATTGATATATAAGAGCTAAAAAAGGAGATCCTAAGGCATTGGCAATGGTAGGAGTTGCCGCATACCATGTATGATTCTATGGTCCAATCTGTATAGCCACTGAACTTTCACCACCCCACTCTTCCGCGTCGCTCTTTCCTTTTTTTCCCTTTTCTTTTCTTTAGGGGAATGTCACCTTATAACATTTCACTATCATCGATCATGTGGTGCCCATCACTATCAATATTAAGTTGAATTTTGGTCCTATATTCCTCCCACAACTCTTTCCTTTGTTTGAGTTTGCAAATTTATTCTTCTTTCATTTTATGATGCATGCAAGAGCAACATGAATAATGTTATATTTTATATATGAATGCTATAATGACCGAAATGATAGAAAGTTTCATGGGTAAGTGATTTTTTTTTTTTTTGTCATTCTCTTTATTGAGTTATTACATTTATAATGACTTTCTATTAGAACTAAAAGTTTCGATAACCCCTGCCCCTAAAAGTTTTATTACTTTAAAATTATATATTAATTTTTAAATAATTATATATCAATAAACTTTTTATTTTAGATAAATATTTCGATAAAAATGAATGTATTAATAAAAATAAGTTAATATAATTAAAAATTCAATTTTAATTCATCGGCTCGTCTAAAAACAATGCTACAACTGTCTTAATATTTAACAATTTTATCTCAATTCAAATCCTTTTATAATTTAAATATTTAAAATATAAGCTCACAAATATTTTTTTTTACTTAAACAATATTTTAAATTTTAACTGTGGCATAAACAGGCTCGTTAAATTTATTGTTAGAAAATTTTTGTTATCTTTCTTATCTTTTATTGTGTTGAATTAGTTAAATTTTACGGAATTCCGAATACTAATATATATTACCCTTGTACACCAATGAGATATGACAAAAAATGATATGCATTAAGTTTACATTAATGAGACGATATTTTAGAGCCAAGTTTTGCAATTAAAAGTAAATTACTAAATTCTATATAAACAAAGTGCTCTGCTTTTATGGTTAAGAGTTCACTGAGTTGCCTGGTTAATGTAGGAAAAGATAGAAACACAAAGTTATCAACAAAAGTAGCGCGTGTCTGCTTTTGGATATGGTGGAGGAGAACCATTTTTGTCTATGAAGAGGGCCAAAAACAGCTGTTTCATGATAATGATAATGATAATGAGAATGAGAATTGTTTTTTCTCTTTTCTTTTTATTACAAAAGGAAATTCATTTTCCGAGTCACTATCAAACTAGCTATACTTGGACATGGAAGGGAAAAATATATCTGTATATGAAACTAACCAAAGGGCTTTGTTGCAATTTCCAAAAGCATGATATGAGAAATTTCTTGCCTACTCTTGGAGTATATTATACACAAAAACTAGATTTTTGACGCACATACATATATGTATATTGGTCATTTATAAAACATTTAATATATATATCACAAGTTTAACCCTTAGGTGCAACACACGCTAAGCAGATAAAAATCTCCCATATATATATATATATATATGAAAAAATTCTTATTATCTTTTGGTGTATTAGATTGAATTTTTTATGTGCATTCAAAGTATTCTATGCTTGGTCAATAAAAACATAATGCTGATGTCAAATACTACAAATTCAATAATTAGATACAATACACATGAATATATAAGAATGCTCATACATATGTACCGTAGATATATTGTGTACCATCTTCTGCATATATGTATATATGGGTCTTTTGTCTTTGCCCATGGAACAAAAACTATTTATTGGCCTTATCTTTGGTTGCTTTCTATCATGTTTTAATCAATCTTTCCACTAGGAAATTTATTTAGCAAGCTACATGGGTCAAAAGTAAAGGGGAAAATTAAAAGAAAGGATCAGATTCCAATAAGTCTCTGTTTTTTTGTTTCAAAAACAAGTCGACAAAAAAAAGCTCGGATGCTTTTTGTACCGTGAGGATAGAATAGTAGTAAGACGACAATATATATCTAATTTGAGAGACAGCTAGCTACCAAGTTCTTCCTCTCAAATCATACAAGAATGTTTAAGTTACTTTTGCTACATCCTAAAAAAAAATTCTGATATTGAATTAATTAATGCATATAATCTAAGTTACTATTCATACAGCTTGTAGTATGAAATTAATCAACACACAATTAATTAATAAAATTAAATAAACTTCAACTCAAAAATTTAATTCTCAATGCAAAGTATAAATAAAGCCAAACTTAAATCTTTAATTTGATTGATGAAATTGATAAAGTGATAAAAATCCTCAAAATAAACCCTAAATCTATTTATACACTAGGCATAATATGGGTATAACATGAATTAAAATAATATTCCAAAATAATCAAATAAAAGAAAATCTGCAAAACTAAAAAATTATTCATGACACATGACTGTTTCGAAATGGATGCAAAACTGTGTGCATCTGATATCCGAAATGCATACTTTTAGACACATTCATATAGCATAGGGCACACAGTCGTGTCTGCCTTTAAATTTGCAACTTTGACTCAATAAAGAATCAGGCATAGCCATGTCAAAAACTCATACAGTTGTGCGCAGTCTTAATGGCAAAATTAACACTTTGCTTCAGTCACCTCCATTGGCAAAGAACTTATCCTCAAGTTGCTCACAAATGAAGAGAAAGCTAAAAGTGTGTATGGTCTAATGTTTGAAAAAGCATACGAGTGGTTGACACAAGTCAAGAACCTATTTGGAGAAGCTTTCACTTGGTAAGTGTTTAAAGAAGAGTTCAACAAAGAATAGATGACTAAAACATATTAGAAGCAAATGAAGGCAACTTTTGTTAATTTGACCCGAGGTTTAATGATTGTTAGGGTGTATATTGACAAGTTTGAAGACTTGTACAAGTACATTAAAGATGTCTATCCTACTAAAGAAATGAAAAATGAGAAATTTTAAGATGGATTGCATATCTCATTACGTTGGAAGCTAAACTTATATGTTGGTACATCTTTTAGAGGTAGGGTTGAGAAAGCCATGGAGAAAGAGAGATTAGACAAAGAGCTGGAGACTACGAGTTATTCAAAACCTCAACATCAAGAAGAAAGTTTTAGATAGCCTTAGACGAGAAATGAAAATAAAAAGTCAAGGTTCTCTCCATATTCAAGGAATAACAAAGGGACAAGAGGAAATAACAGGCCTTGGTATGTTTGCAAGACAAACAATGGCACCACCAAGGCCAGTTAATGCTTAGTTTGGGAGTAATATTACCCCTTAGTGCAATGTGGGCAAGAAGAATCACTTTTGTAGCTATGGAAAAAGTGGAGTATGATTCAACAAGTGTGATGAAGTAGGACACTATACTTGTGAAATTGTTGAGAGAATAATTTGTTCAAGGATAAAATACTCAAAGAAATAGAAGAGCTAAAAGGCCACTAAATTCGGCGAGACTTGCAGCTGTCTGATGTGAAGCAGGTATAATGGCTCCACCATCTCAAAATGGAGCTATTAGACAAGTGAATGCACCTAGGAATGTGCAATGTGCAAGAGTATATGCAGTGTCAGAACGTGAAGCTGAGAATGCACCAGATGTAATAATAGGTAAAACTTATATATATAATAAGTTAGCATGTATTCTAATTGATCATAGTGCTACATTCTCATTCATGTCATCTGCATTTGCCATGCATAATAATCTTAAGTTCTATGATAGAATAGATCTTGTAATTATGAGTATGCCAATGGGGGCAAGTGTGATATGTGAGTCGATTATCAAAGATGTCTCTGTAAGAATGGGAGATGCGAAAATGAAGTGGGATTTTATACTATTGCCAATTAACGAGTTTGATGTTACACTTGGTATGGATGGTCTAAGTTAGTGTCATGCAAATATAAACTACTATAAATGGAAAGTAGATTTCAAAATGGAAGATGGAAGGAAAATAAGTTTTATAAGCAAAGGCAAGAAATCCACTAAGATCATATCAGCCAAGGTAATAATGAAGTATTTTAGAAAAGGGTATGAAGCTTTCTCAGCTTCTGTGATAAATAAAAGTAAGGGAGAAGTGCTAATAAATGAAATACATGTTGTTAATGAATTTGAGGATATATTTCTGTACGCAGTCCTCCTAGGAGGGAACATGATCAGTGTGATATCAAGGCACACATGCTAATGGCGCAACCATCTACTGTTATTATTATTTGTGGAAGGGTCTACCTAAATATGCTTTGTAGATTGGAGTCGCCACCTGATTTGAATCGAGAGAAAGTGAATTAAAAATCCACTTCCTTAACAAAAGAATCCGGGTTTGGGGGGTAGGAGTTACTTATCTTGTTTCTTATCATACACATTGCTTATTTATTCACTACTTTATCCTAGTTTCGGTTTTATGATGTACTTACCACACTTGATCATTAGTCAGTTTAAATTGCAAAATGGAACGCGGGATAGTTAGAGTGACGAGCATACATCATAAAATGAGCAAATAAATAAGCATTCATCAATCAAATAAGTGATCATGTAAGCAAACAAACATATAACACGTAGCACACAAGCATGCAAAAGATAATAAACAAAAATGAACACATAATAAAAAATGAAAAAAAGGATTAAGGATTACAACCCACATAAAAAAACCTATCCTAATAAATACATCCAAAATAGAAAAAAGGGAAAATTGGGATTAAGGATTACATCACCTTGAGAATGCCTATTCTATTAATTACATCAAAATGGAAAAAGGAAATAAAATCCTATTCTAATAATTTTGCAAAACAAAGGTTAGTCTTCACGCACATGCAAGCACACATCATATTTACAGCAATTTTATATATTTCATTCATCCATAATTAAAATAATAAATAATAACAAAAGTAATTAAGCAAATAAGCAATCAAGGATGCTAATGGAAATGCACCAAGCAAGGTTTTGGAATTTAGGTATTTTGACGCAAAGTTATCATTTTCATTGTAAAAATAGGATTTTGTGGTAAGAAAAATATTGAGAAATTAAAATGGGGGAATAAAAATAATGGAAGTGCAAATAAAATAATAGGAATGATAAAGATACTATTTTTACCATAAAAATATTAACTTTATGATAAAAATTGTAAATTTATCAAAGAGAACAATAGAAATGACAAGGATAATAAATATGCAATAAAGATAATGACAATGTAAATGGGATAATAAAAGGGATGATAAAAATATTATTTCTACCATAAAGATGGGAACTTTATGATAAGAACAATAAATTTATCAAAAAGGATAGTGAAAATAATAAAAGTAATAAAAATGCAATTAATACAACTAAAATGATAAAATGCAGAATTAAAAATAATGAAGGCGCAATGGTAAAAATGTTATTTTTACCATAAAATATTAACATTATGATAAAGGTGGCAATTTTACCAAAGAGGACATAAAGACAACAAGAACAATAAAAATGCAATAAAAATTAAAAAAAAATGCAGAAATATTGATAAACAATAAATAAAAATACATAAATGAATGAATAAAAACAATAAAAGTGTCATTTTTACGATAAAAATGTTAATTTTATGATAAAAATGGCAAATTTGCCATAAAAGGCATAAAAGTAGCAAAAATGGGAAAATGCAATAAAAATTACAAAAATGCATAAATAATAATATGAATAAATAAAAATACAGAACTGAATATATTAAAATTATAAAGGTGGCATTTTTACCATAAAAATGTGAACTTTTTGATAAAAAATGTCAAGTTTACCATAAAAGGCATAACACAACAAAATAGCAAAAATGCAAGAAAAATAATGAAAATGCAGGAATAATAATAAAATAAATAAAAATGGAAGAAATAAATATATTAAAGTGATAAGGGCGACATGTTTACCATAAAAATATGAATTTTATGATAAAAATATCAAATTTACCATAAAAAGCATAAATACAATAAAAACAGCAAAATGCATAAAAATGGTTAAAATGTAGAAATATTGATAAAAATAAATAAAAATACAGAAATGAATATATTAAAATGATAAAGGTGACGTTTTTACCATAAAAATGTGAACTTTATGATAAAGATGCCAAATTTACCATAAAAAGCATAAATATAATAAAAAGAGCAAAAAATGCTAAAAATATAGAAATAAATATGTAAATAAATAAAAATGATAGAAATAAAATAGTAAAGTGATAAAGGTGACATTTTCACTATAAAAATGTGAACTTTATGATAAAAATGTCAAATTTACCGCAAAAGGCATAAATCCAATAAAAATAGCAAAAATACCATACAAATAATAAAAATGCAGAAATAAATATGTAAATAAATAAAAATTACAGCAATGAAAATAATGAATTAAAATGGTGCAAAAACAATAAGAAAAATGGTAACTTTATACCAAAATACCGATTTTTTATATAAAAGGAAATATGATACAAAAATGAATGCAAACACTCCTGGATTCACCCGAACTACCCACTTCTTTAACATATTTTATATCCAAACTTTAAAATCACCGCAAAAATTACAACTTTACAAACATAATAAATATTCACAATAAAATAAATAAAAATGCAAAAAATGATAAAAATTGAAGAAATAAGATGAAAAAGAATAGAAAAATGCTATTTTTAATTGAAAATGATTGAGAGTTCCTTAGAGCGACTAGGGTTTACCCTAGATGTGTGTTTTGACTAAGAAGGAGCTAGGTTGGATTTATGGTTTAAATCCTAAGCGACAATGATTTTTAGTTTATGTGTTTGGCTATAAATGGGTCTCCAAATGCTTTCAGAGAGGCTGAAAGAGTGTCTAATTCATCCAAAATGGTATGAGTTTCTCTCTAGAGAGAGTTTTTGAAAAATGTGCTAAAATCCCCCCAAAAAGGAAAAAATTAAGTTTTTAAGCATACAGGCCCTAGACCCACGAACTTGGGTCCTGGACCTACACAGGGTGCCCATAGGTCTTTTGATCCACGGGTGTGGGTTGGTGACCCACACTCGTGGGTTGACTCATCCCATGGGCTTTTTCCTGCCTTTTTGCCTCTTTTTAAGCCCAATTTAGGTTTTTTTTTTAAGATTTTGGGTGTAAGTTTGGTTTATTTTGGGTTCTTTTTGGTTTTTTTGAGTTTTTTCTTAGTCTGAGCACGCCCGAGAAAACTCCGGAAGGGGCTTTCCCATGTCTAACTAATATGAATCCTTCATTATTAGCTTTTTGGGGGAATGTCAAAATTTAGGTACAAACAGTTTCCCCCTGTTTCACATGCATTGATCAAGTCAGCACTTATCAATGCATGGAAAGAAAGTTTTGAAAACCAAATGAGATGTAAAACTTTTATGAGGGTGCTACGCATGTGTTTGGCTACTACTAATGCATGGGGAGCAAAATACTGGAAAAATTTTTTTCTTGAAGATGTTATGTAACCTTTACCAAGCTACAAGTAAGGAGTGTTGTATAACCTTTACCAAGCTATAAGCGAAGGGTGCCATGTAACCTTTACTAAGCTACAGGCAAGGGGTGTTGTGTGTGTGTTGGTGCTGCCAATGCACGGGGAGCAAAATGCTAAAAAAAACTTTTTATGAGGAGGTACACTATATAGCCTTAGGTAGGCTTCAAGTGTTCAGTTTCAAAGAAACCCAAGTGCATGTAAAAGTTTTTGTGGGTGCTATATGACCTTGGTTGGGTTATAAGCAAGATACACCATACAACCTTACCTTAGCCTTAGGTAGGAATACTTGTGTGTGATTTTTTGAAGTCATGATGCGTGTAAAACCAAAATGCTATGATGCAATTTTGATTTTAAAATTATGATGCATGTGTGTTTGTTGGTGCTTTTGGTGGCTTACCTGAAACCACATTAGGTTTTTAGGCTCAAGTTGGGTTGTCTCACCTTAATGTGGTTTCCGCTACTTCTGTGATGTTTGACCAATATCCTTTTTCCAATGACATTTCTAAATTCCAAGTGGAGAGCAAGCGTTCAATATGATTAAAAGAGAATTCACCAAATGAGGTCATCGAGAATCGCAATGTACAAGGCAACCCTTGATATCATGACGTTCCCTTTGGAAGTGAATAATTGATCTTACTTATTTTACAGAGTATTTTCTCTTTTCAGGCAGTCCCTGCCTTTCTGATATTTAGTGTGAATGTTGATAAAGTGTTTTTAGAATACTCTCTTTTTAGAGAGCATTGGAGTAATTGTTTTTCTGCATTGGTTTCCCTTTTTGGTTATTGCCTGCCTTTCTCATATTACTTAGCGTGAATTCCGCTAAGGGATCTTTTCCATGCTCTTACTTAAAATCTTGAGCATTGGAGTAGTCTAGGTATGATTTTTCTTATTATTATTTTTTTCATTTAGACCTCTTCCAGGGTCTAACATGATAATCACAAGTTACCTGAACGTCCTGGTTCCTTGTGACTTCTCCTTTAGTGGATTTTTTATCTTTCATGAGGTTGTCGAGCATTAGATTAACTAGAAATGAGAGTCTGAGCTCGAAGCTGCTTAATCAAAGTTAGGAAACTTTGAAAATTTTATCAATGTGAGATGGGCGCTATCGAGGTAGACTAGTCTGTCCTTGTCATATGCCCCCTCTCCAGTGCAAGTTCACCTTTAAGACAAAAAGAAAATAATTTATGGAATGTAAATATAAATATGAATGCATGAATATGTGAATGCATTTGAAAAATTTAAAGTAAGGTGGTACAAAGGACTTCCTTGCATTTTTATGCTTTTTGGAGTCACTTCGAGCTCTTGTCATGAGTTCCTATCTTTCGTGTGCACCTCAGGTCGATGTTCGGACCTTTTAAGTGCCTTCGGGGCCTTCTCAAAGTCTCAGGGCATCAAAATATACATTTCAGGAGCTTTAGTAGGTTCCGGACAACATTGCAGGTGCTTCCCACGTGTGTGAGTCTAATGACCCACTAGTGTGGGTCAAGAACCCCTGCACATGGGTTGCAACCCACGCACATGGGTCAAAACCCACGGTCGTGGTTCCATTCTAGACCCACAAGGCAAAAGCCTATAAAGCCTCTCTTTTCTATTTTTTTCTTCATTCTTCCCTCTCTCATCTCTTCAGTAAATAAATGAAAATTATAGAAATAAAATAGTAAAGTGATAAAGGTGACATATTAACCATAAAAATGTGAACTTTATGATAAAAATATCAAATTTACCACAAAAGGCATAAAATCAATAAAAATAGCAAAAATACCATAAAAATAATAAAAACATATAATAAATATGTAAATGAATAAAAATTATAGCAATGAAAATAATGAATTTAAAATGGTGTAAAAACAATAATAAAAATGCTAACTTTACCCCAAAATACCCATTTTTATATAAAAGCAAAAAATGATGCAAAAATAGTGAAAAAAAATACAAAAATGGATCCAAACACTCTTGGATTCACCAGAACTACCCACTTCTTTAACATATCTTATATCCAAAATTCAAAATCGTCATAAAAATCACAACATCTCCAAAATAAAAAATATTCACAACAAAATAAATAAAATGTAAAAATAATAAAAATGGAAGAAATAAGATGAAAAAGAAGATAAAAATGCTATTTTTAATTTAAAATGATTGAGAGATCCTTAGAGGAACCGGGATTTACCCTAGATGCGTGCTTTGACTTAGAAGGAGTAAGGTTTGGATTTATGGGTCTATATCCTAAGAGAAATGATTTTTGATTTATGTGTTTAGGTGTAGATAGGTATCTAAATGCTTTAGGTGAGGGTGAGAGAGTGTCCAATTCATCCAAAATGGTATGAGTTTCTCTCTTTAGAGAGAGTTCTTGAAAAATGTGCCAAAATCCCTCAAAAAGGTAAAAATTTGAGTTTTTATGCATACAAGCCTTGGGCCTACGCTCTTGGGTCTTGGACCTACCACTTTGGTCCTGCACCCACGGACGTGGGTTCTTTGACCCACTCAATATGCCCATGGACCCACAAGTATGGGTTGGTGACACACACTTGTGGGTTGGCCTGTCCCCTGGGCTTTTCCCCGCCTTTTTTTTTTATCTTTTTTAGGCCCAATTTGGGTTTTTGGAGGTTTTGGGTGTATGTTTAGTTTATTTTGGGTTTTTTTTATTTCTTCAGGGTTTTTTCTTAGTCTGAGCACGCCCAAGAAAACTCCTGAAGGAGCTTTCCGGGTGTTTGACTAACAGGAATGCCATTTCGACTGACGAATGACTAGTTGCATTCATGGACTTGATGAACTGAGTGTTCAAGCAATATTTGGACAAGTCTATAATCATATTCATTGGTGATATTCTAGTGTATTCGAGGTCAAAAGAGGAACATAAAGAGCATTTGAGAACAATGTTTGAGATTTTGAGAAATAAGCAATTGTATACGAAGTTAAGTAAATTCAAATTTTGGTTAGATAAAATTATATTTCTAGGACATATGATATATGTGGAAGAGGTATACATTGATCCCAATAAAGTTACTGGGATTATGAACTGGGAGCCACCTAAGAATGTGATGGAAGTACGAAGTTTCTTAAGTTTGGCAAGATACTATAGGAGGTTTGTCCAAGACTTCTCAATAATTGCATCTTCTTTGATGAAATTATTGAGGAAGAATGTGAAATTTGATTAGACTATTGAATGCCAACAAAGCTTTGAAACTTTGAAAGAGAAGTTGATTATTGCACCAATGTTATCATTGCCAATTGAAAATATGAAAATATATGGTGTATAGTGATGCTTCACGGTAAGGACTTGGTTGTGCATTGATGTAATATAGGAAAGTGACTGCTTATGCATCAATGCAACTAAGCCCTAACGTGTAAAACTATCCCACATATGATTTAGAGTTGGTTACAGTAATTTTTGCGCTAAAAATTTGAAGGCACTACTTGTATGGTGAAACGTGCCAAATTTTCACCAATCACAAAAGTCTGAAGTATATCATGAGCCAAAAAGAATTAAACTTGAGGTAAAGAAGATGGGTGGAATTGTTAAAGGACTATGATTTCATGATTGAATACCACCTTGATAAAGCTCATGTAGTGGTAGATGCACTTAGTCAAAAATTGACAGGAAATATGTACTACATGTGCACTATGAGAGTACCGCTATTAATAAAACTAAGAGATCTGGGTGCGAAGTTGACCTTAGATGCTTCAGTATTTGGCCACTTTAAAAGTAAGGCCACTAATTATGGAAAGAATTATGCAAGCACAAATGATTGATAATGAAGCAGAAGAGTTGTGGAAGGAGATTAAGGATGGGAAGAAGAACGAAGTGACTTCTAACAGTAATCAGATATTGAGACTGGGAAAGAGAATATTTGTTCTAAATATGGATAACTTAAGAAGAGAGATTTTAGAAGAAGCTCACTATTATGCCTATATAACACATCTAAGCAGTACAAAAATGTATAAAACTCTAAAGGAATATTACTTATGGATAGGGATGAAGAAAGGCACAACAGATTATGTTTCTAAGTGCTTAACTTGTCAATAAGTTAAAGAGCACAAGCATCCAGCTGGTTTATTGGAATCTCTGCTTATACTAGAATGGAAATGGAAACATATCACGATGGATGTCGTAGTTGGTTTGCCAAGGTCTCAATAAGAAAATGCTACTATATAGGTAATTGTGGATTAACTAACCAAGTTAGTGCATTTTTTACTAATCAAGGTAAGTTATAGTTTGAATAAGTTGGTGGAATTGTACATCAAAGAAGTGATAAGACTGCATGGGATGCCAGTATCAATTGTGTCATATCATGACTTGAGATTCACTTCACAATTTTAGTAAAGCTCACAAGAAGCTTTACATATTAAATTAAGATTTAGCACTATTTTCCATCCCTAAATGGATGGACCATCAAAAAGAATTATACAAGTACTTGAAGACATGTTAAGAGCCAATTCTTCAGACTTTGGTGGAAAACTGGGATAAGCAAGTACCATTAATAGAATTTGCTTATAATAATAACTATCAAAGTAGTATGGATATGGCACCATTTGACCCTCTGTATGGGAGGAAGTATAGATCGCCAAATTGTTGGGACGAGGTTAAAGAAAGAAAATTGTTGGGTCCATAATTGGCCCAAATGACCACTAACAATATCCAAGTGATTCGAGCTAATCTCAAAGCAGCTCAAGATAGACAACGAAGCTATGCAAATCTCAAGCGAGTCAATATTGAGTATAATGTGGGTGATCAAGTTTTTTTGAAGATGTCTCCATGGAAGGGTGTTATTAGATTTTGTAAATGAGGAAAATTAAGCTCGAGATAGATCATACCATATAAAGTGGTAGAACATGTAGGACCTATAGCCTATTAGTTAGTGTTACTGCCCAAGTTAGCTGGTGTACATGATGTGTTTCATATATCAATGTTGAGAAGATACCGAAGTAATACAACACATGTGTTGCAAGAACAACTTGTGGAATTGAAAGAAAATTTAAACTATGAAGAGGAACCTACAACTATTTTAGCTAGGGATCAAAAAGTGCCGAGAAACAAAGTTATTCCATTGGTCAAGGTGTTATGGAGCAATCACTCTCGGGAAGAAGCAATGTAGGAAAGAGAATAGGACATTAGAGGGCAGTACCCGAACTTGCTATCTTCGGTTATTTCGTGAATGTGAGAATGCTCTCTGAATTTTAAGGATGAAATTCTTTTTAGAGGGGAAGAATTGTAACACCAGTGTCCTTAGATTATTAAAAATAAATACACAATTAACTAAATTGAGTCTTAATTGATTAAATAAATAATTAAGGGACTAATTTGTGATAATTTTTCTTTAGTAAGGATAAATATGAAACTTGCCTAGTGACGTGTTAAGCATCTTGCATGCAGAAAGGACACATGTAAAAAAAAAGAGATTTATGCGTTAAAAAATGCAAAGAGAGGGGCTAAGAAGCAAAATTTTCTGCTTGAAGAACAAAAGAAGTTTAAGAAGAGGAATTAAGGCGAAGCTGAATTTGGTTGTGTTTTAAGCATAAGATTTGGTAATTACAACTGCATTTATCCTTGAAAATAATCAGCTTTACAATCATTGTTTGCATGTATCAAATTCAGTTCTAGTAAAAATCTTCTTAGAATTTTTGGTTGTTTTTCATAGAAAACTAAGAGGGTGTTGAAGAGAGGTGATCAAGGGGTCTGGGAATTTTTTTTTTTTTTGAGAATTGGTGAGTGGTTCTTTCCTCCATTAATTCTAAATTAGCTCTTTGAAATTTCTGTAGGAATTCTTGTTAAATTTTTAAAATTTGTTCTTTAATTTTCGAGATCTTGGCAACCTTTGTTTGTTAAGTTGTAAATTCCTTCTTTTATTATGATTCTACTAGGGTAGTTATATCAAATAGTTTTTTTTTTCATTTGCAATAAATGAAACTTGATTTGCTTAATTTTGAAGCTCATGCATTTTCTTTGAATTCTCTTTTCTTTTTGAATTTATAAAGATGAGATTGAAAAAAAATGATAATTTAAACCCAAGAAAATTTGTAAAGGAAAGTAGATAATACTTAAGAAAATATGACTCATGGGAATTATGTTGTAATGAAATGTGCATTCATCTATACATGTAAACCTTCTTGTTAAGAAGCTAATGTGCAAAGTGAATTAAAATGAAATTATACCTGATTTTGTTTCAAATCTAAATCATGCCTAGTTGTGTGATAGAAATTTAAGAAGAAATAAATGGAAATAATATATTTGTTAATGTTGTTAAGTGTGGGACACAAATTACTAGGTTTTGAAGTGCAGACAGATCAAACATTGGCATAAAAACGTTATGTAGCATATCAAATATGAAAGGGATAAGTACAATTTTGATCTCTATGGTTCTACCTTTTTGCAAAATTAATCTTGTGATTTTTTTTGGCTTTTAAGTATCATGTGTTTCACATTTTTTTTATACTTTAGTACCCTTCTAACAAATATTGTTTAAAAAATATGTTTTTAATGTGAAAATAATATGCATTTTCATGCTAAAATCATATAATGAGTAATATATTATTCAACTAACTACAATAAATGTGTAAAAAATCAAATTTAGATGTATTTTTAATTTAATTATAAATAAAAAGAAATCATTTTTAAATAAATTTACAATATTTTTAAAAATAACTAGTTGGTTAGATTGATTGTAAATCACATATAGAATAGATTTTATCATTGAAATGTAATATTATATTAATTTTTCTCATAAAAGAATGATGATATTAGTTAGAAGGGTACTATAAAGTGTAAAAAAAATATGAAACACATCATACTTAAAAGCTAAAAAAACACATGATTGATTTTGCCAAAAGGCAAAACCACAAGGATCAAAATTGTACTAATCCCAATATGAAAATAGACCTTCTGGGACACATAAATGACTGCCTAAATGATCAAATAATGCCCCAGTATGCTAGGGTAATGCCTTATCACTAGGAAGGCACCTCATTACACTAAGACGACGCCTTCGTACTGACGAGGCATCTCAATTGGATTGGTTGAAACTAGTAAACTTGAAAAAGGCCATACCTTGAGTTATATAAATCTAAATAAAGTAATGTTTGATTTTTTAGAGACTTTGAAGTGTTATTTATAACTTTAAAAGAAATAAGAAACATCCAATAAAATTATTTTTGAATGATAACTACAATTGTATAATGCAAAAATTTGGGGAAAAATCACATTTTAAATTATGAAAAGAGTGTATGCATAATGTTTAAATATAATGATTAATGGCTAATGAATTCCAATCTTAATTGTTATGTTGCTAATCATATTTTCATGTAGCTCTTTTTAATTATTATTTCAGCATTTATGATTCATATTGCTTAAATAGTTTACATCTATTGTATCTATTCCTATTTCTTAGTTACTCACTAGGTAATTTTTTTACGACATTACTCACACTCTCTTTTCTTTTAATTTTTCTAGTATAGTTATTTGTCTTTATATAACTACTATATAGTCTAGATGATTGTTTAGTTGACTACTGTAACTTTTGAGGTGACAAAGGCAGAGAATTTGGTTCGATATGTTATATACCACTACAAGATTCTGGCAATTTAGCGACGAAAAATTCCGTCGCTAAATTAAAAAATTCCGTCGCTAAATAACTAAGCGACGGATTAGTGACGAAAAATTTTTTGTAGGTAAAATACTCCTCGCTAAATTTTAGCGACGGAAATTGAAAATCCGTCGCTAATTTAGCGACGGAAAAATTATGTCGCTAAAATTTAGCGACAGATTAGTAATTTCCGTCGCTAAAATTTAGCGAGGAGCGTTTTACCAACGGAAATTTTACCGTCGCAAATCCGTCGCTAAGTTATTTAGCGACAGAATTTTTTAATTTAGCGACGGAATTTTTCGTCGCTAAATTGCCAGAATCTTGTAGTGTCGGTTGATGCATTGGTCTCGAGCCAGTAAATAATATGAAAAAGGGATGTAACTCGGTTGATGCATTGCTCTCGGGACATCCAATATGGAATCAGTGAAATAACTGTGGTAGTAACTTGGTCGATGCTTTGCTATTAGGATAACAATCACTTGGATTAAGACAGTCGAAAGGCTATTAGAATAATGTGTTTGTCACATCCGTACCCTAATTATAGGTATAATTGCATTCATAATACATTGCATTTACATACATATTAATAGAGTTTAAGCATAAGCTAGTATTTGTAGTCAAGTTAGTGTATCGGGTTAACCGTGTTTTGTATTT
>CATIWM010006008.1:0-11964 GCA_949671775.1 Mallotus repandus | reverse complement strand
GAAGAAGAATAGAAAGAAAAATAAGTGACTATTGCCATTTTCACGTTTTTGTATTTTTTTTAAATAATTATTATTATTATATAATTAAACTCCCACCACAAGTCTATATATGTCTATATATATATATATATATATATATATTCTAACATAATTTAATAAAATTTATTAAAATACTGAACTACTAATATTTTCATAAAATAAAATAATAAAATTATAACAACACTTAAACCCGCAATTTATATTTAATAATTAATAAAAAATATGGGTTATAACAACTGTCACTTCCATCAAATGCTTGGCCACAATACTGATGACTGTTACATCCTAAAAGACTGAATCTAAAACCTCATAGACTCTGGCAAGATTGAAGACCCTGAAAAATAGCCCAATGTCAAAACTAACCCTCTACCAAACTACCGAAATATGCCACCACCAACATCTTATGCCATCTCATCAGGGTTACCTGAATCCTTTGTTAAGAACTCCATTTAAGACATTCCAGAGAATGGGAAAGAGTAGCTTGAAAGGAGAAAGAGAAATATTGGCCATACTAGAGGCAGATTTTGTAGGTTGGTCTACAGCTCGAGTGATGACGAGAAGGATGCTTATACTTACCAGTACATATATGTGCACCTACTTGCACACCTCACATGAAGATGTAAAGACATCTAAGTCAGTTAGCAGCAAGAAGAGTTGGGGAGGTTATTGAAGATAATGGGCCATCTGAAATTGAAGAAGAAGGAGAACTGGTGGAAAAGAAAGAAGTTTAGGATTTGTTAGGAAAACCATTTGGAAAGTTCAATTTCAAGGTGAAATATACTACTCCTCCCTCAGCTACTTCCAAGAAGGAAGACGTTATACCCTTTAAATGAGGGGATGAGGCCATGATCATCCCACTACTAGATGTACCATGTATAATGGGAATCAAGATATAGTATGACTTCAATGAGGAACATCAGTTAACCATGTAACCAGAAGTGGGAGACTGTATAAGCCTTTTGAGAAAGATATGGTAAAAGGGAAAGAGGTTGCCAAAGAAGTTATTATTAAAGAGAGTGAACCTACTGCTCAAGTGGAAGAAGACTTAATCTTGAAGCAACTCAAAAAAATCCAAGCTCAAGTAAGTATTTAGGACCTCTTGATGACAACGGAGAAACACCGGAATGCTCTGGCTCACACTTTGGATGATATGAAAATCTCTTCAGATACTACTCCCAAGGATATGATAGCTTCAGTACTTCTAAAACTTATTAGTGTTATTTCTTTCTCTGATGGTGATCTTCCCTTCGAAGGGAAAGCTCATAATAGGCCTTTGTTCATCCAGGTGATCATGAGAGATAAGAAGACATCATGTGTTATGGTTGATGATGGATTGACCATCAATGTCTGCCCATTTAGGCTAATCCACAAGTTTAGGATACTAGTTGAAGAACTTGAAGCATCCAACTTGATAATTAGGGCTTATGATGACATTCATTCCATTAACATTGAAATATTTAACATGGGCATAGAAGAAAATCCTTGCATATTGCATATTTCAAAAGATGTTACCCTTGAGGAAAGGAGAGAATTAGAAAAAATACTAACAAAATACTCAAAAGTATTCGCTTGGATATATGATGACATGTCTGGCATTGACAGAGACATCGATCAGCAATATATTCCGTCTAAGGAGGAACACAAGCTTGTGAAATAAAAATTATGAAGGTTGAGACAAAAAATGGGCAGAGTTGGTAAAAGAGGATATAGAGAAGTAGATAAAGGCCAAGTTTCTAGAAGTGGTGGACTATCTAGAATGGTTGGCTAATGTGGTGCCTGTACCTAGAAAGGATAGGAAAGTAAGGATTTATGTAGACTACAAAGACATCAACAAAGCATGTCCAAAGGATGATTTTCCTTTGCCCCACATAGATGTTCTAATTAACAGTCTTGTCGTGTTTGCTATGTACTCCTTCATGGATGGGTTTTCAGGATATAACCAGATTCTCATGGTAATCAATGAAAAAGCTAAGACCACCTTCATCACTGAATGGGGAATGTACTATTACAGAGTGATGCCTTTCAGTTTAAAGAATGTAGGTGTGACCTATCAAAGGATGGCTACAATAATGTTTTCATGATATGATACACAAGGAGGTAGAAGTTTATGTTGATGACATGATGGTGAAATTAAAGACTCGAGAAGAACATCAGGCTGCATTGGAGAAATTCATGCTACGGGTAGATAAATACAATGTGAGGCTCAATCCTAAGAAGAGTGTATTTGGGGTAGCTTTAAGAAAGATGTTAGGACACATATTCAGTTAAAGAGGAATTGAAGTTAATCTAGACAAGGTAAACATAATCCATGAATTTCTGACACCGAAGACAGAGAAGAAAATCCTAGGAATCTTAGGAAAGTTCCAGTTTATTAGTAGATTCATAGCTAGGTTGACTAAAGTGTGTGAACCGATATTCAAGTTGCTAAAAAAGGATTAGCCTGTGGTTTGGAACGAATAGTACTAGATTGCTTTTGACAAAATAAAGGACTATCTCACGAATCCACCAATTTTGAGACCCTCAGAAATGGGAAAGCCCTTAATCCTATATTTAGCGATTGAAGGAAGCGCAATAGGAGCTATGCTAGCTTAAGAAGGAGAAGCAAAATCTGAACTTATAGTTTATTACTTAAACAAAAAGATGCTACCTTATAAGAAGAAGTACAGTCAAGTTGAGCAGATCTGTTTGGTAATGGTTTGAGGCATGAGGAAGTTGAGGCACTACTTTCAGTCTTACAAGATCCAAATAGTTTTGAAGTTAGATCCGATGAGACACCTGTTTGAAGCACCTTCATTAGTTGAGAAATTAGCCAAGTGGCTGGTGTTACTAACAAAATTCGACATTGAGTATTTGACTAAGAAGACAGTCAAAGAAAGAGCAGTGGCCAAGTTTCTAGCACTAAACGAGTTCCCAAATGACCTTAGCACAATAATTGAAGTTCAAGGATGGTGTATGTACTTCGACAAAGTAGTAAACCAGTTCGGAGCAGAAATAAGAGTAATCCTATTGACCTTAGAGAATGAGGTAATTCCCATAGCAAAGAAGCTAGCATTTTGGGTTACTAATAATGAAGCAGGATATGAAGCTTGTGTGATGGGAATGGAAGCACTGATGGCTACGAAAGTCACAGAAGTGGAAATATTGGGTGACTCAATGCTGGAAATTAATTAGGCCACCAATGAATGGGATTTGAAAGAGCAACATTTGAAATCATATTTAGAGCACTTACAGTAGTTAGGATAGTCATTTTAGAAATGAAGGTTTATTCACTTACTAAGAAATCAAAATTAGATGGTGGGTGCCTTAGCATCATTAAAATCAGTTTAGGATGGACCGAAAACCATGCCTATGAAGCTTTTGGTGTTACTGAAATTGAACTAGCCATGTTATAAGAGTGTCAGGGTAGTGGAAGCAAGAATGGATAGGAAGCCTTAGTTTTATGACATCCAGCAGTATTTAGACAAGCGTGAATACCCACCAGATGCAAGCGAGATAGATAAGACAATCATCAAAAAGCTATTAGTAAAATTTACCTCCCATCAAGGTGTCCTGTACAAGAGAACTTCAGACGAGATGCAATTGTGCTGTTTGGACAAGAATGAAGCAAGGTAGTTAATGATAGATGTTCACGAAGGAGTTTGTGGTCCGCATATGAATAGTACAATGCTAGTGAAAAAGATAATGAGACAAGGGTTCTTCTGGATGACTATGGTTGAGGATTATGTCAAATTCTCCAAGGGGTGTCACAAGTGTTAGATTCATGGGGATGTTAGTCACCTGCCTTACTTAGAATTACACACCATGTCCTCTCCTTAGCCATTTTCAGTTTGGGGACTCAATATCATAGGAGAGATTAACCCTACAACCTCTAATGGACACATATACATCTTAGTTACAATCGACTACTTCACGAAGTGGGTGGAAGTTGAATCTTGCAGCAAACTAGGGGGCAAAATAGGTAGCCAAGTTCTTGGAAGGAACCTATTCTATAGGTATGGAATTCATCACCATCTAATATCAGATAATGAGGTATAGCTTCAAGGAGAAGTACGAGCAATGCTTGAGAAGTATAAGATAAAACACTATAGGTCATTGCCTTATAGACCGTATGCCAATGGAGCCGTGGAAGCAACAAATAAAAAAATCACGAAGATCCTCTCAAAGATGATTGAACTCACCATGATTGGGCCAACAAGTTACCATTCACTTTCTGGGGATACCATACTACAGTGAGAACATCCAGGAGGGCGACTCCTTTCTCATTAGTATATGGAATAGAAGTAGTACTTCCGATCGAAATGGAAATGAAATCCCTCAAAGTCATAGTCGAAGCAAACTTACCTGAGGCATAGTGGGTAGAACATAGGCTAGCGCAGTTAGATCTGATAGACAGTGAAAGGTTAAAGGCATTGTATCATACTCAGTTGTATCAGAGAAGAATCACCAAAGCTTTTGACAAGAGAGTGACGAAGCATGAATCAAGGTTGGAGACTGGGTATCAAGGCAAGCTAAACAGAATCTACCAGATCCGAGAGGGAAGTTCTGACCTAATTAGGAAGGGTTGTACTTGGTTAAAACTATCCTTTCAAAAGGCACAGTCAAGCTAATGGAAGTCGATGAGAATGAGTTATTTGAATGGATCAATGTCTATAATCTCAAGCGATACTATTCGTGAAAAGAAAAAAAGAAAAAAGAAAAGAAAAAATAGAAAAATAAGATGAAAAATACTTAATTAGAAAGCTTGAAAGGGCTAATTAAGGATAGGGGTACTGTCATTTTGAAGTATTTTATGTGTAGCCATGCTTATAATAAATGTTATTCAGTGCAAATGGGAAATATTGTCAAGAGTCGCATATGTTAAGAAGTAAATGCTTGAATCAATATCTATCAAAAAAGCAAAATCTGTATCTTAGAATTCATACCTTTCTATGATTTAATCACATTCATTTCCATTGTATGTTCTTTTCATTTCATTTCAGTTGTTGTCTCATTTGTAATGATGTTATGGCAAGCACATAGATAGATAGAGGAAAGCACAACAAAAATCAGTAAGCATCAAAAGCCTCAATAAGTTTTTTCGTCAATACGTCTCATAATATATTCAAAATTTCCTATCAGTACAGTTAGAAAAATAACAAAACAGGAGGGGGAAAATCATGATTCAGCTCTACTCTATCCTCATCATCACCCTCATCATCATCATCGTCACCGATATCTTGAGATCCTCTCCTACTGGGTCCAGCATTACAAACCCTCTGTCCCTCTAGCTCAGTCCTCAACCTTTGGATCTTACTCTGATAATAAGCACCCTCCTACTCGCGCACCGACTCTAGATGACGGATGGTCTCGTCTAGCTCCCAGATTAGCCTCTTATGCTCGAGCTGCATTATCATAACATACATGCATTAGCACACATGCATTCATAATATACACGTATATATCATTGCATAATTTAAATAGGATACATGCTAAAGCGTGAAAGACTTACATACACCTCTATGAAATAGTGGATATAGTGACTCATTAGGCTTGAAGTGCACTGGTACTAGTATATGGCCGTATCTCAAGGAACCTATAAATAGAGCAGTTAGTAAACAGTAAATCTAAAATATCAAAGCAGCAAAGTTAGACGGGTACTCACATGAGTAGCATCCTTGGGAATGTAGCCAATAGGCTCAGTGGATGCAGGGACCACCTGTACCACTACCTTGCCATGAAGGTTATGTGCCTAAACCATATGGAGTAATGGCAACGTATCTACCCTATAGATCATTCGAACAGTATAAGTGGGGGCATAGCCATAGCTCTAGTACCACCTGAAGTCTCAGCAGCCCTCCTAGTGTGAGACCTCTTCGAACGAGGCTGCAGAAAACACATAAAAGAAGGTCAAAATGAAGAAATCAGTAAAGCAGAGACAACATCCCTGTTGAGCATAATAAGAAGAAGAAGCACCTACAGGCGGAGCAGGCATGGCAATCATAAAGTTCCTTGCGACACCGTCAATCATGAGAGGAACGAGGTTCTCTAGATATGAGACATCCTTTGGCTCCAAGAATAATTGATGATCAGTCCCAACCAGCGCCTCCTCTAAGTGGGGCCCACCATGTCCTTCCCTTAGAATATGTCAAGAGGAGGAGGACGAGGAACACGATGACCAGTGGGTCCCAGGAACTAGTTTGCCATGTGCTCGCCAAGATACCAAGCTCGATCGATAGGCATCACAAACAGTATCCACCTGCCGGTAACCTGCCTAGCACCCTGCATGGCCACTAAGAAAGCCATGGGATAGCCTTCCCACCACCATTGGAGGTATATTTACAATAAAAAATAATCATTAGGAATGGGATATAGGAGGTTCAGAATAAGAAAAGTAAAAGAAAACACCAACCTGATCAAACATAAGCTCTATGAGAGTAGCACGAGTTGCCTCTAGAGACTGTATAGTGCCCCTCTAAGGCTGAGCAGTCTAGATAGGGAAATGAGAGAATCCCCCTCGCATCCCAGTACTGATAAGGGAAGCCGACATGTGGAACTCAAAGACACAAATCTACAAGGAAAATATATACATGAAGAATGGAACACTAAAAATAAGAGAAAAAAGAACAATAGAGCACCCAAAGAAACTTACATCAACCACTAATGGCATGCCACAAATCTGTGAGCTATCTCTACATGCATCATCCAAGCCATGGAGGAGGTATCCATAGGTGTCAGAAACCAAATCATAATCCCGCAAAGCATCGAGATCCTGTAGGAGTGGAAGCAACTACAAGCCACCGGTGTTGTTTGCATTGGGGAATACCATCATGCTCATCAAATAGAAGATAAATCATTGAATGTGTCTCTTGATGCTAGGGGCATCATCTCTAGCTGCACCATCCCATGCCCTCCACAGCCGATCATAGGAGATCAGACTGCCCTGGCTGACTCTGAACTTAGGTGGGCAACCTATCTAGTCGCAGCACAGTCCCGCAGGGTCCTCTAGGACTTCAAAAAGTATCCACTAGCTAGCAAAAGAGAATCTAGTGATAGCAGCAAAGTCGAGGGGCATTACCATCATCTCCTCAAATTAGAAGTTGAAGGTTTGTGTACAGTCTGACCACTTCTCCACTAGAGAAGTCATAGCCACCTGGCGACTCCTCAATGTCTCCAACCCCTCCAATAAACTGTCTAGAATGCCATCAAAGTTGAGACCACGCACCCAGTCTCGAACCTCCATAGGCAGCTTCCTATAGAGCCTTTTAGCTTTAGTGAAGCTACCATGTAGGACTAAATCGTTCACTGGGATCTAAAAGGGAAGTCAGTAAACACAGATTATGACTTAGAATTTCTTCTATCTAAGTAGACAATTAGCACTAACTACTATTTACTTGTTATTTGCAGGCAAACAAAATCACACAGTTAGGATGGGACACATAGCAAACAAGTCCTATCATGCTGTCTACGGAAGCAAGATCTTAACAAAACACCTCTCTAAGCACATAAGAGTGCTAATCCAAGCAAATGTAGTACCTTAAATGCTAAGTTCTTAATAATCTAATTCATCACTAAATTCATAAGAACTAACTTCCTATTTATTATCATGTAAGAGAGATATAGCATCAAAGGAAAGCAAAAAAAAAAAAGAGTTCGAGGTACTAACCTGCTGCTGATGAAGCACCTAACCTTGCTTCTTCAAGTTTGACACAGGAGGGACCTCATGCCCCCTCCTCACTCCATGACTCGTATGGTGAGCCAGCACAGACTTCTAATGTGTAGCACCACCCGTTGCCCAACTCACCTAATTATCTCCCTCATCAAGATCCTCTAAACTGATCTTAAGGCCGGAAGGAACCTACCTGAGAAGGTCGTCCCCATTACCACCTTTACCTCATTACGTAGGTGTATGTTCGAAGAAAAGAAAGCCTAAATTCCAGAGGATCTAAGGGAGAAGATAGAGAAAAGAGAAAGTGAAAAATGAAGAAGAAAAAAATAATTTGGGCTTTTATAGCCCTTGGCTCTGTGGGTTAAGAGCTAACCCACGCGTGTGGGTCATCGACTGGCATGCGTGGGATGGCTCCATGGACCCTACAAAAGCCAATCGAATCTCCCAAAATGCATGCTCTGATGCCCTGAAGCTTTAAAAAGATTCTAGGGACACTCTAGAGGCTCGAACATCAACCTTAGATATACCTAAAGACCAAGAACTCACAACAAAGGTTCGTAATAAACTCTAGAAAGCACCAAAAGCACCAGGGAAGTCTTTTATACCACCCTGCTCTAAAATTTTGACACACATTCATGCATTCATGTGTTCAAGCATACATTTGCACTCCAACAATTATTTTTAGTGCTCTCAAAGGTGCACCCGCATCAGAGAGGGGGCACATGGCAGGGACGGACCAGTCAACCTTGATAGCGAGCATCTCACTTTGATGATATTTTTAAGGTTTCTCGACTTTAGTCAGCAGCTCTGAGTCAGGATCCTAACTCCTAATCATTCTAATGCTTGACGACCTCATGAAAGATAGAAAATCCACCAAAGGAAGAGTCGCAGGGAATTGAGACGATCAGGTAGCTTGCAATTATCATGTTAGACCCTGGAAGAGGTTAAATACAAAAAATAGAAAGAGCAAAAAAGCAAAAAAAAAAAAGCAAAAAAAAAAATGAACAAAAAAGAGAGAAAGTGAAAAGGGGGGAATAATAAAGATCGTACACAAACTATTCCAATGCTGAAATCCTAAGCGAGAGTATTCAGGGGAACTCTTTGATAGCATTCGTGCTGAGTAACAGAAGGCAAGGAATGCCTGAGAAGAAAAAGAAGTATGATCAAGCATTTACCTCCAAAGAGAATGACATGACATCAAGGGTTGTCTCATACATCATGGTTCTCGGTGGCCTCATTTGATGAATTTCCTTTCAATCATGAGGAATGCATGCTCTTCACTTGGTAATTAGGGATATCCTTGGCAAAGAATCACTGATTAAACCTCAGAGAAACAACAAGAATTGTGTCAAAATGAGACAACCGTAGTTAGATTGACTCAAAGTTCTTGATACGTACTCCTCACCTGTAAAGGTAAACCGCAGAAAGCATGAATGAAACTCTCATGCGTCACAATTTCAAAAATAGCATCTTGATTTTATGAACACCATAATAAGACAACACTTCTCAAAAGATTTTATAAGCATTCTTGTTTCTTTGCAACTTGGTGCTTGAAGGCTGTAGGGCTATGCAATACACCCCGCTTTGTGGCCTTAGAGAAGGTCACATAGCACCCTCATAAAAGTTGCTACATCTTACATGGTTTTCAAACTTTTCTTCCCACACATCGACAAGGTGGCAGCTTGATTGATGCATGTGAAGTAGGGGTTACCCCAAAAATCTCAATTCATGGTTTTCAAACTTTGCTTCCCATGCATCGACAAGGTGGTAGCTTGATCGATGCATGTGAAGTAGGGGGTTACCCCAAAAATATCAATTCATGGTTTTTAGACTTTGCTTCCCATGCATCGATAAGGTGGTAGCTTGATTAATTCATGTGAAGTAGGGGGTTACCCCAAAAATCTCAATTCATGGTTTTTAAACATTGATTCTTACGCATTGACAAGGTGGTAGCTTGATCGACACATGTGAAGTAGGGGGTCACCACAAAATCAAAGGTTCTTACATCTCACATATTGATCGGGTGGCAGCTTGATCGATGTGTGAAGTAGGGGGTTACCCCAAAAATCTCATCTCATCATTTTTAAACATTGCTTCCTATGCATCAACAAGGTGGCAGCTTGACCGACGCATGTGAAGTAGGGGGTTACCCAAAAATCTCATCGCATGGTTTTTAAACTTTGCTTCCCATGCATCAGTAAGGTGGCAGCTTGTCCATTGCATGTGAAGTAGGGGTCACCCCAAAATCAAAGATGTTTATATTACATCCCGTGGTTTTCTAACTTTGCTTCCCATGCATCAACAAAGAGGCAGCTTGATCGATGCATGTGAAGTAGAGGGCAACTGTTGATACCCAAATTTTAACGGTTCCTCAAAAATCCAATGATAAAGGATTCTTGTTACTTAGATAAGGGAAAAACTCCTTTGGAAGTTTTCTTGAGGGTGCTTAGATTGAGAAGAAACTCGAATAAAACCCGAAAGATACCAAAATGCAACCAGAAACCCAAGATATGCCAAAAACATATCAAAATCGAAAAGGACCAAAAAATGGGAAAAAGCCCATGGGGGCAGGTGCACCCATGAGCTTGGGTTGATGACCCGTGAGTGTGGTGTTGGGTTTTATGATACATAAAGCAGCAGAAAAACAAAAATTTTAACCCCAAAACCCATAAGCTAGATCCATGTAATTCGAACTAAATTGACTGATAGAGTTTCTAAAAACTTACTAAGATGGTCTTCAGGCAAAATTTTTGGAAGGATGAGAGAGGGTTCACACTAGTGACACCCTACCTCAAGCTTTTCGTATTCTTTTATTAGATTGAGATGTCACCAAATGATCACACCCTCTAAGGTATCCACCTGAACAAGGAGTCCAAATCAAAGTCAGTCTACTAGAACCTTTGTTGTCACTTATGACATTAATCCATGTGGTATTCTCATAGTGGGCTGATCCAGTACATCATTTCTTTAAATATGTACCTGTGAGTTTGACTTAATATCTCATATACATGATCAGTAAAACTTAATCATCAATCAACCTCATACTAGTCTTTATTCATTGTTGTTCCCATAATAATAATCGAGTAGGGATATTAGATTAGAATTCAAGTATCATTTAAGAGTTTTACTATCAAGTGATGTACTTGATGATATTAGTAGAATTAACTAACCAAGGATAATACTAGAATTAGCCAGTAATAATAAAAATGCCTTTTTATTATTAAAATAGAAATATGACAAAGTCAAAGTATGGTCATTACATATTTGGCCAAAGGCATAACACTAAAATATGGGTCATTCATCTCAGTCCGTGGGTTGAAATGACCTAAATGCCCTTGTGTGGGTTAAGTGACCCATGTGAGTGGGTCATAACGCAAGAGCGTGGGTCATATGACCCAAGCTCATGGGTCAGCTAGAGCCAAGGCACTTGGAGACCCACATACCCTAAACACTAATCAAAACGCACTTTTATTTCAATATTGTCTTAGGATTTAGTCCATTAAATCCAAAACAAACAACATCTTTGTTTAAGCACGCATCAAGGGTAATTACCTGGTCCCTCTAAGGATCTCTCAACAATTTTCTATTAAAAATTGCATTTTTATCATTTTCTCGCATTTTTATTCATTTTATTGTAAATATTCATTATTGTGATAAAGTTGTAATTTTATGGTGATTTGAAGTTTGTGAATAAGATATGTAGAAGGAGAAGGAAGTTCTAATTGGATCCGGGAGTGTTTGCATTCATCTTTGCATTTTTCATCATTTTTGTATCTTTTCCTCCATTTATGTAAAAATGGGTATTTTAGAGTAAACTTAGTATTTTTATTATTATTTTTGCATCATTTTTATTTATTATAATTTTTCGTAGTATATTTATTTACTTTTATTATTTTTCTGTATTTTGCCTCATTTTTATTGCATTTTTACCACATTTATTGTACTTATGCCATTTGTGATAAATTTGGCATTTTTATCACAAAGTTAATATTTTTTGGTAAAAATGTCATCTTTATCAATTTGATATTTTAATTTCTGTGTTTTTATTTTATTTATGATTTTATTTCAGTATTTTTATTATTTTTGTGGTATTTTTGCAATTTTTATTGCATTTATGCCTTCTATAGTAAATTTGGCCCTTTTATCATAAAGTTCCCATTTTTATGGTAAAAGTGTCATTTTTATTATTTTTATTATTTTTATCACTTTGTTGCTGCCATGTTCATTTATTTATTTAATTATTTCTACACTTTATTTATTTTTATTGGCTTTTTGCTATT
>CATIWM010005999.1:0-14059 GCA_949671775.1 Mallotus repandus | reverse complement strand
ATCCATATGTAATCTGAATTTAGGAAAAGGATTCACTTAATTTGGACTACTATAGAGTGAGATATAAGCACCTGAACACAACCAGGTCTCTATACACGAACAGAGTGAGCATCAAAATGTTTCTTTTTATTAGTCTAACCTAATGTCTGATTTCGCTCAAACTCAAAGATACAACGTTTTAGAGGACTCTTTTAAGTTTCCACTGAATCAAATAACACTCAATTTGGAGCTCTATAGCTCAAGTTATAATCAAAACACAGAGACTGTCAAACCAGGTGCTTAAAACCCGAGAACAGTAAGTTATGAACCCTAAACCAAATCAACCAAAACAAGTAAATTACTTACCAAATAGATCAATACAACCTTTAAGGATGATAATTTCAGCCTGAAATTTCTTTATACTTCTTGATTTAGCTTGCAAAAGATCAACTTTAATTTCAGAAATTCAGAATTCTCTCTACTTTCTCTTTTCTCTTTCTTTCTTTTCTTAATAGTTAAGGCTGCCCACAAGTCCACGAAAATGAAGAAGATTCCAGACCATATTTGGATATATTAAAGGTAAAATATCCATTTTAAGCCTTAATGAAATGGTTTTCTCCTCTATAAACCTCTAGCTTTCAATTGTGCATTTTAGCACGTCCATTTGTTTCAATTTAGTCCAAATCATCCTAAACTTTTTAAATCTCACTCTTTACTTTATTTTTAATCCTAATCCCTTTTATTCTCATAATTTTACTAATTTCGAGTTACATCAAAATTCAAAAATTCTTGCTCTTTGATCGAGTATAAATCACAACTTAACCTGATACACTAGTCTAACTATATATCTACTAACTTATTCTTAAACTCAGCCTATATATATAAATGCAATGTAATATGTATACAAATGTACCTATAGTAGAGTACGGGTGTGACACTACGAGTGCCATCATAATGTTTTAGGTATAAGCTTTTGGATCTCTCTTTTGATTATTAATTTGAGGGACATGTTAATCTCTTTAAAGGATGAGATTATTTGAGTGGGCTTATTTAGGTATAATAAAGTTTAAGGTCTAGTATTGATCTCTATGTTATTTTCTTGTACTCTTAGTTTCGTATAGTGAATTGTAGCCTCCTTCATCCATGGACGTAGGCTTACACCGAACCACGTTAACTTGGTATATTTTGTGTATATTCTTTATTGTTGTCATATTTGTTCACTATCTCAAATAATTTCTAATACTCACGCGCTTCTACAAGACTAAATTTCCTACCATGTGGTATCAAAGCTATCTACAATTATTTGGGATTTTTTTATTGACGACATCAAGTTTTGAGATAGAGAAATTATATCGCAATATGACTTGTAGCACGCAGCAAGTATTGGTACGAGTACTATTAACATACAATTGGTTGCATGAAGCATTATTGGAGAAGGAGAAATTGACATCTACAATGACCAAAGCGAAGATGGAGGATTTGGATAAAAAGGTAGTGGCGTCCATATAGATTTGGGCAATAGGCACTTCTTTCAAAGCCCATGTTAATGATTTTACCTGTTGTGTTGTATTGAGGCATTTATGGAAAATGTGGAGCATGTTTTTGGTTTATAAGAAAATTCAAGTCAATATGGAGATTGTTAAATAGATGCCTTGAATTTTGAGTCTATAACATCATTTATTCAAGCCAATGTGCATTTGTGATATACTTTGTGGCCAAATTAAGAAAATCTTTGTTCAAAAGGATTTGAGTTGTGTTAGAAATTAAACCATTGCTTCCTTTGAAGGGAATCATTGGTTAAGTAGGAAAGTTTATTCCTCTATAAATAGGGCCACAATTATATGCATTAGGTGTGCCGCATTGGTGTACTGAAAAGGCACCTATGATGCCATCATAATGTTTTAGGTATAAACTATTGGGTCTCTCTTTTGATCTTCATTGTGAGGGATATGTTAATCTCTTTGAAGGGTGAGCTTATTTGGGTGTAATTGGATCTATGGGTCAAGTATTGATCTTCATATTATTTTCCTGTACTCTTGGTTTTGTGTAGGTAATTTGTTGCCTCCTCCACCCATGGATGTAAGCTTACACCGAACCACTTTAAAGTGGTGTATTTTGTATACATTCTCTATTATTGTCGTGTTTGTTACTATTTTAAATCATTTTTAATTTTCACGCTCTTCTGTAAGACTAAATTTCTTATTAAATTTCTTATTGAATTTCTTAACAATAAGAAATTTAATACACCTTCTTTCTGACTTCTATTTGAGGTAAATTGAATTAAAAAAAAAATGGACTGAAATTGTTTTGATTAACATGAATAAATAGTTGACACTATTTAAAATACAAAAGTTAAGATAAACTGAAAATAGAGGACTAAAATTGTTGTTTTTGTTGAAATTGTTCTCCTTAAACTCATCCTTGCATTCTTGAATTTATAGTTCAAGAAATTACCATTAATTTCTAAATTTAGTAATGCCTCTTCTAACTTTTCTCCAACTTCTACTGCGTTACTGCAACAACATGCATCAACAGAAATAAGTCTCCAGCTGGTAGTGGATTGTGCTTTGGGCTTGTAGGCTCATTGAATTCTTGGACTTTCAAATAGGTTGCTTCGGAGGGTTTAGGCCATTGCAAAATTGTGGTGTTGCTTCGAAGGGTTTAGGCCATTGCAAAATTCTGGTGTAAACGTGTCCTTAAAATTATTTAGAACAATTTTAATTAACATATAATAATTGATTAAAAAATATCTTCACCATTTAAATTAATGAATAAATATATAAATAATATTAGGGATCGTTTGGTTTATACTCCAGAATCGGAATAGAAATAGGAATGAAGGAAAATCGGAAATATAATGAAAATTTTAGCTAAGTGTTTGGTTTATATAAAGGAATCAAAATCGGAATCAATATTATTTATATATAAAAATATATTAATTAATAATTATTATAAATTTATATGTTTTATTTCATTATTTAAAAAAATTATATTTCATAAATTTTAATAATATATAATAATATTTAAAATTTTGACTAATTTATAATTAATTTGACTTAATTTTATGGAAATGAAAAATCATGTTTTACTCCTACAAAGGGAATGGTGATTCCCATTAATGAAGAAATTCATTCTCATTTTCATGTAATATTTTAATAAATCAAACATTAAAAATTAGAATTATTTATTCTTATTCTCATTCTCACCCTTTATTTTTATGAAACAAACGACCCTTACTCATATTGTTCCGTTCCATGAAATCGTAGCTATTTATATTTTTTTCCTCTCTTTCGCCATGCCTCACTTATTTCATAATCTAATTTTTTCTGTTTCAACTATTGGTTTTTATTATTATTATTATTGTTAATCGGACGGTTGTTTCTTTCTTTTACTTTTTTGATTAATAAATATAAATTCTGTAACCAACACTTTCGGTAGTGTTAATTTTTATTTGATAGGGTTGAGTTCTTTTTTATGGATGCATCAATAACTCTTCCTACAAGATTTTTTTAGGGAATCCATAAAGTTTATCGATTTTTTTTATGAAAATGTAAAATAATTCGGAGACCTATTTTTTATATTTATACTATTCGACTTTTTTAAAAATTAAAAATTTAATTTATATAACTGACTACTAAGGAAAATAATATTCTCGCTAAGTTGAAAATTGTTATGCTCTATTAATATAATTGGAGAATATTATGTAAAATTATCATTACAATCATTCAAATAAGATAATGAAAATTTGTATTTTTGATCCTATTATTGATTATATTTTTTATTAAAATGTGTTTTTATTTTTTAAATTTATAATTTCTAAAAAAAATAAGTTAACCTACAATAGTCATTAGCCAATTATTGAGTATAGAAAACTTGAAATAATAGAGCAGAAAAGCCCCTTTGCATCATGCAACTCAATGATTTAATTTTTTTAAAAAAAATTATATAAGTACAATCATATTTTATACTTAGGGAAATTGTACTTCTTGATGTAATGGTTAGCCTTCCAAGAATGCACAAGGAATCTAGGCCTGTTAGGTTTTGAGCATCTGGAAAATCACATTATAACAAAATAAAATCATAAAATATAAAAATTGAACAAAGTTTGCATATATAATTGAGTAGTGGATTAATTAATTGCAAAGCCAACAATAGAAACCTAGTAACATTGACAATTGGCATTTGTTCCTTTGTCGGGAATTTTGTGATTGGATTTGGATCTACTTAACTATGAGTTTTCTTTTTTTTTTTTTTTTCTCTCCGTGCTAATACATATGAATAAACCTTCTTACTTTAACTATAGTAAAATAATTTTATTAAGTGTAATTATTATGTTAGAGAAAAAAAAAAAGTTGATTTGATTTTATCTTTTAAAAACTGTTGTTAATCATAACCCATTAAAGAGTGTTCCCTCTACCTTGAAAAAAATCCATTAATTTGAATCCTAAAAGGAGGATGCATGCATAGGTTTAAAGCTAAGCTTAAAAAAGATGCATTGGTTTGTCCCTCGAAAAGTAATCAATAATGTTCATAATGGTTTTTGTCTCCTTATTGTGGAATCAAACAACACTAACAAATGTTAATTATTAGCCATTAAGCAAGCATTTTGATTGTGGCCCATTTTTTGCTTTAATCCTATCAAATCTCCATCAAAAGTCATGGCCTTCCTTTTGTCTTTTTCAATAAAATCATTGCCTGTCGTTGATTAAGCATCAACTAAAAATATATATATATATATATATAATTAGTCTTTGATTTTGCAGCAAATACAGCCCTGTTCAGAAGAAGAATCCAAAGTTGCCAATGCATTTCATGGGCTTATATTCTGGTTGATGTTTTCACCATTAGAAGATGTACATAGAAGCACAAAGTTTATTCTGTGGTTAATCATTTTTCCCAGCTTGATGCCAAAGTCTAGAATCCCTGTCAGGCCACCTCCTATCCTGCTCTTCTTGCTGCCCAATCTTTTCCAGTCTTTCTTGTGATTTGTCCAGATTAAGCGTCAATCGCTTTACTTCTCTCAAATCTCAATTATTAGCTTAAGAGCATCGCTATCATATTCACCAAACAAACAAATAATATCAATTTTTGCTTCCGTCGCTCTCAACAATAAACAATAAAAAAAACTTGAAAAATGGATATTTGTATTACACAAACAAATCAAAATATTCTGCATGCTCATCAACATTTCTCCCTCAGTTTTGTTATTGCTAGTATACCGTCATAGCTACATGAGCAAACAACAGTACTGCAACTGCCAAATTATTAATTGGGTGCTACCTCTCAATAAGATAGTTTATAAATTTTAAAATTCACAACCTATTATTTAACTTGTTTTATTTATTTATTCACGAGAAAATATAGACCAAACAATAACTAAATTAAACAATTAGCATGAAATTAATATCCAATAAAACTGAAATATTAGCCACTTTTTTTTTTTAAATAGAGATGTAGCATATTGTTGTGTGTGTCCAATGACTTCTCCCAATCCTATAGTAAAGTCATATTATTGGTGAACGCATACCCCCAAAAAATATCCAAATTGAGGCTACAATTGTAGCTTGGGTTCAAATCAAACATGGCTCTAATATTAATATCAACAAAAGACGTTAATTCTAATATCACCAATAAGAGACTGCTGCTTGACAAAAACAACTTTATTTTCTATTCAATTTAAAGTAGCATGACATCACATTTATTAGATAGCGGCAGTGATGCACAACGAAGAGAGAATTGTCACATTCGTACCCTAACTTTAAGTATAATTGTATTAATTATGCATTTTATTTATATACAATATATTAATTTAATTTTAGTGTAAGTTAGTATATATATAGATATAGTTTAGAGAAAATTATACAAATGGAGTAAATGATTGTCCTTAATTGAATAATTGAAAATTTAAGAATTTATAGGTAACTTAAACAATTCATTAAGAACCAAAAGGAGCATTTTATATAACTTTTAATTATTATTTTTGGGTATATGTCCTTCCATCGGGAGGAGCAGCCATATGCAAAGAAAGAAAGAAAGAAAGAAAGAAAGAGAAAATAAAAGAGAGAGCAAATAAGCTGGTTGATTTCTCTAAGTTTATATTAGATTTTCGAATGAAATTGAAGATCTAAAGTACAATTAAGGTGGTAATCTTCATCTTAGAAGACTTTGGTAAGTAATTTTTAACCAAATCAACCAAACTAAATTGATCCAAATCAGTTTAAATCAAAAATTATGATTTAGAGTAGTTAACAGTTGGTTGATGGTTTGAATTTTTTTTAAATTAAATTTTTGGTTTGGTTATTGGTAAGGAAAATAAAATTTTAATAAAATCAAACCTATAACAATAGTACACATGTTTTTCATATTTGTAGAAAATTTTAGGTTGTTATTTTCAACCTTAAGTAATTTGTCAAAAAAAAAAAGATATTATTCTAGTTTTATTATTGCCAGTATAGTCATAGCTACATGAGCAAACAACAGTACTGCAACTGCCAAATTATTAATTGGGTGCTACCTCTCAATAATATAGTTTATAAATTTTAAAATTCACAACCTATTATTTAACTTGTTTTATTTATTTATTCACGAGAAAAGACAGACCAAGCAATAACTAAATTAAATAATTAACATGAAATTAATATCCAATAAAACTGAAATATTAGCCTTTTTTTTTTTTTTAATAGAGATGTAGCATATTGTCGTGTGTGTCTAATAACCTCTCCCAATCCTATAGTAAAGTCATATTATTGGTGAACGCATACCCCAAAAAAAATCCAAATTGAGGCTACAATTGTAGCTTGGGTTCAAATCAAACATGGCTCTAATATTAATATCAACAAAGACGTTAATTCTAATATCACCAATAAGAGACGGCTACTTGACAAAAATAACTTTATTTTCTATTCAACTTAAAGTAGCATGACATCACATTTGTTAGATAGCGGCAGTGGTGCACAAAAATCAACCAAATCGAGAAAACTGAATTGATCTAAATCAATTTAAATTAAAAAATATGATTTAGAGTGGTTAACAGTTGGTTGATGGTATGAATTTTATTTTTAAACTAAATTTTTGGTTTGGTTATTGTTTAGGAAAATAAAATTTTAATAAAATCAAACCTATAACAATAGTACACATGATTTTCATATTTGTAGAAAATTTTAGGTTGTTATTTTCAACCTTAAGTAATTTGTCAAAAAAAAAAAGATATTATTCTAGTTTTATTATTGTTATTATTATTATTAAGTATATAATATAAATTTTACATTTTTAACAGATTTCATGAGATGTATTGTTAATAATTTTAATTTTAATTAATTAATTATTATTTTTTATTAAATCGACCAAATCGATTTTAAATATTATTAGTTTGAATAATTTTTAATAGTATTTGATTTGGCTAAAATTTTTTATATTTAAAAATCGACTTTATTAATTTAATTAGAAATTCAATTTAAGTTTTAAACTGACAAAACTAACCATGAACGCCAAATTCAAATAATGAAAATTTCACAGCAATCCAAGTTGTTGACAGACAAAATCCTCATCAATTGAGAATTGTCATTTCGCTTTGTTTTTTTTTTTCTTTTCATTTCCGAGGCCACAGCCACAAACGTATACAGCAGTAAATAACCTCTCAACAGGTTTTTATTTACAAAACTACAATGTGTATTGCTATAAAACCCAAAAGAAATTTCCTTCATAACTTTTCCGAAGGCCGAAAAAAGATAATAGCCTAAACTGAAAACTAATCCAAGTTAGAATAATTTTTTTACGGGTACATGTACAAAATTTTGTTAGAAAGACAAAAAGGGATTATCAGCACTCCCGTCACTGCCTGCTACCCTCCATACTAGCAAAAGCCACCAGATTTCCGATGGAGATATGTTCACCAAACAAAGATGGGAATGACTAGCAAGTTTTATAGAACTAGAACTAGAATAACCGAACGAGCATTCAGCATTAGAAAAAAGAAAAAAGGCGTCCAAATACAACCCACCGTCGAGCTTCAGATGAAACTGACCCTACCATGAGGTCCAAAATGGCAGACAAACAATTTAATCATTCAGATCAGCCAACATGTTATAATGGCAAAGATCCCCACCATTTTTCCCCAATTAACTCAAACCACCCACTCTGGATTCCCTCCTTCCATATTAACAACCCAAAGAAAGTTCTATAAAAGGTCCCACGGCACCTCCGTTATAAAGAGGTAATATCTCTAATTGGCCTCTGCTAACACATGACTTGCATTTCTTTTATAGACTGGCAGACAAAAATTTCTCAAAGTAACAAATCAACAAATTGTAAGATTAAAACTGGGTATTCAGATAAGCTAACCTCCGCCACTTGCTCATCCCAAGCTGGATTACATCGTAACCACACAAGTCTTTCCACTTGCTATGACATAATTTCATTCCAGCACACTCCTGATATCTGGGCAGGGCCCAGCCCGTATCCTCAGACATCCACCTATGCTGCATACATCACTTAAATCTGGAGTTGCAGCAACTGTTCCAACTGCTATATTCGCCACTGCCTCACAGCCCACGCATTGCCGGATTTGTGGGATACCAATGGAAGGGTGTTATAATTACCAACCCGAAGGGCTGAATTCTAACTGTCTAAACCACTAGAATATCAGACAGACACAGGTAACCCATAATTATGGAATGATCTAATTCGTCCATCCCATCCTGCAGTCACAATAACTAGACCCCAAGCATGAGAAATTGCTGTATTCTGACGTGAAGTTTCTAGAAATTTGCAATGAGATTTACTCATTCCTGATGATGCAGAGATCGGGCTTGACGTAGGAAGCTTTTCCTCTGGCCAAGTTGCAGAACCTTTAGGATAAGATTCCAGGAAATATTCTTGGCCCAGAGAAAAACTAGCTGGTGAAGAAAATGGCATTACTTCTGGTGAATACTCATTTGAGAGATGATAACCCCATCCACTTTCCAAGTCCCCCTGTCTCAAGCCACTCCAAGGTATTGCAATGGATGCATTTGTGGAGAAACGCTCAAACGACCTTATCTTTTTTGCTTGCATGGAAACATGTTCTTGTTGATTACTACAATTCCACATATATACATTGGAATCCTCGCAAGCTGAGATGATATGCTTTCCATCTGATGTAAGAGATGCAGATGTTCGGATTGATGCATTTTTTAAACCTAAAGGAGAACAAAGAAAATTTAGACAGTGAATTTCAAAAACAAATCCACTTGTAATTAATAAATCTTGCTAGTAAAATATACGACCATGTGAAACAAAGATACTATTGTGTCATGAAAACCTAAGAATAAGATAGATGCATACCCTTGTATTTGCCAATAACATTAAGTCCTTGAAGAATTCTGACTTGTGAATCAGCACAAGTCACCATTACTTTTGTTGAGTCTTGAGGGAAAAACTGGAGTTAAATACAAAAAATAAATAAATAAATAAACCAGCATATACAAAGAGAAAAAGCATCACTTAGGGCTGGGCTGCAAGGGGGAAGACAAATACCTGGAAACCAGTTATGGTTTTGCAAGGTGATTTCTTTTTACTGCACAAGCATATCTCAGCATCCAGTTGCAAGTGACTGTCTGAGCCAAGCAAAACAAAAACATGCTGCTTAATGTGCACGTAATTTTTGACATTCATTCATCTAACATGGAGGTATACCAACAGCAAACTAGATCTAAAATTTTGAATATTAAGCAATCTACACGATTTCATAAAAGGGTCTAAGCAGTCTGATTTGCATTCCATAGCCTGCCTAGCTGATAACTTCAGATTTTATTTAATAGGGACTTTCACTTATAATTTCTATAGAAAACAAGTATGATATCCTCTACTAGCATGAGGTCTCCTTGAAACATGAAAGATGTGAAGAAATCCATAAAATTTGTAGTGGCAAAAACTATTTAAAAAAGACCGTAAAGACCACTTAAATCAAGCATTCAGAAATAATATATTGGTGAAAAAAATAAAATCCTATAGCAAAATCTATAAAAATTGTATAAAACTACGACGTAAAGGGATGTACATGCATGGACTTTTCAACAGGCATATAAGATACAGTCAAATGACTAAATCTACAATGAAAACATAGCAACTCCCAACCAGTAAATGCCCTAGAGACTGAGGTAGATAACAATTATCTGAATTTATACCTGATATATTATAAAAACGACAGTTGCCTCCTACGGAGCCAACAATCCCTCCCTGTACGAAGATGACAGTAATTTTGCCATTAGTATACACAACCAGAACACATCCATATGGCCAAATGATGGGTAAAAAAAAAAAAACGAAGAAGCAGCCTACCTGCCCATCTGGACGATAACAGACTGCAGTAACTATTTCTTTTATATCAGACCAATCAACAACTTGGTGACTGGGAATTGCCCAAATGCGAACTTTTCCATCTATAGAACCACTCATGAAGTAATTATTGTCCACAGGGTTAAACCGAACACAAGTCACTGCATGGATCAGAGAAAGGGTGGAAAAAAGAAAAAATCAGGAGAAAGAAATTATCTATAGGATAATAGCAAGGCTGAAAACAGAATAAAACATGACAATGTTGAGTAATAAAACAATTGACAGCTTATAAATTAAGAAGAAATGCAAAATCAGCAACAGGCATACCAAAATTACTATGTAAAAAAACTCTGAGACAATGATTGCTTCCTACTCGCCATAGACGAACCGTTTTATCCTCTGAAGCTGACAGCAAATGCTGCACCAAAAACGGACAAACCAGAATCTTAATTTGTACCAAGTGTACATTTATTTAAAGTTGTTCACAGAAAATACACTACTACAAAGAAACTTACATGATCCTTTGACCAGGAGAGATCCAAGATTTCTCCCCCATGCCCACGGAACTCATGCAAAGGCGTCTCCAATATGCGAAAAACTTTTGGAGGGAAAACAACACAAGCAGAATCTGATGTTTTCCTCAGGCTCCTCAATCTTGCTGTTTTCTCTTTATCCATAAAGAGAGGTTTCAACTCAGACAGATGATTGACAGTGAAGTATACACAGGATGGATCTATTTCTGGAATGTCAAGTTCATTTGATCTCTCATCTTCCAGGACACGCCACAATCGCACAATCCTATCTTCACCTGCACTTGCAAGGTACCGTCCGTCAGGACTGAATTTCATTGTCCGAATTGAACCTTCATGGGCCTGGATATCTTGCCCCTTATAAAGAGCAGAGAGTTCCTTTGTCTGCTTCCCAGATTGGCGAACCTTAACTCTCTGCACCCTGTACTGCAAGACTGTATCATCATCATGCCTCAGTTTTTCAGCTTCCCGCTGCTTATCTACAACGCAAGCTATCGACCGTAATCTATTCAACCACCTCTTCTTTGCAGGTTTTGGAGCACCCATCAAGTTACTTGATTCTTCAATTTCCTTCTGTACAAGTTGTTGAAATGATGGAGATGACCCAGAAGTGTTCTCAAATTCCTCGGCTCTTACAATGTGTTCCAAGTTTACTTCATCATCACACACCATTCCTCCACCATAAGTCCCTTCCCTACATATGAAATTCCTATTTGAACCCAACTCCTCCAACAAATTAGAGTTATCATCAGACCAACATGACAATGTAGACCGAGTTGAACAAAACTCATCCTGAAAAATTGACTTCCTCAACACAGCCCCACTGCTTTCTATAATTCGATCAATCTCTCCCTCCACACAACAAACATCAGCTGAATCCCCATTTGCACTCTGATCCAAACCCACGCGCATCCAATTTAAGAACCTACTACGCCGCTCCTCAACACTTCTGGGGCTCTTCATCCACACTTCAAAATGAGGACTATTTGGAATAGAATTGTCAGCACTAGAATGAGAATCAACAATATCGGACTTTGCATCAGAAATTGATGCAATGTCCTCATGTGCATCAAAAAAATGATATTCTTCTTCACTCAAGCTACCCATTATTCTTTGAGTTCAACCCATGAATTCCCACCTCAAGGAACCAACTTTTAAAGCAGGGGGCAATGTGCCACAATCTAAATTCCCTCAGCACAAGCAATCCCAAAGAACTAAAAAAAAATAAATAAAAAATAAATAAATAACAAAACAAATGCAAACACAAAATCCAAGATCAGTATAACAGAAATACTTTTATATTAAATCAAACAGCAATGATAACAAAAAAACAATTATACAAAAACCAAGAGATCCAACATGGATCCCAATCCACACCCATTGAACCTGGTCCTCCCACTACATAAGTTTCATGATTTAATAACAAAAAAAAAAATCCAAATCCAAACTTTTAAAACAAAAATAAATAATATCCGAATTTTGTCTAAGAAAACTAAAATGAACCCAAAACTTTTTAGCAAACAAAAGGAAAAAATGAAACCAGCTCAGAGAAACAAAAACCCACGAACCAGAAATAGAAGATCATTTGATTGCATTCGAAAAAGTGACTCAGAATTATGAAATAAATACATGTACGTTATTTCATAACAAATGAGAACATAAAAATCATTAACAAAAGAAAAATTCCTTACATGGGTTTATTTGTTTGAGATGATGAGGGCATTAGATCGAAGCATTTTTTTTTCTTTTTTTCTTTTTTTGTTCTTGTCTGAACTGGGTAGAGGGACTTTCTCTATCTCTCGAACACACAGGAGAAGAAGAGAAGAGAAGAGAAAGCAAAGGGAACACTGGAACAAAAACGCAGATATACTAATACAAAAATTAATTAATTAATAAAAGAAATAATGATCGGAGGAAAGGGTAAAACAGGAAGTGGAATAAATATTCCTTGATAGTCGTGAACGGATGGCCCAAGAAACGAGATTTCGAGAGTGGCTTCTCTCTTTCTCTCTACAATTAACTTGCAATAACCCAAAAGGAATGAAAATTCATCTTTTATATGGCCGTAACAGTTAAAGCCAAGGGTAAAAAATTACTCCCTCTTACTTTTTTTTTTATATTTTTAATTTATCCTCTGTATTTTAGGATTAAAATAAAATTTTACATTACAAGCATGTTTATTTATATAAATAAAATTAAAATTAGTAAATTAATATTTATTTAATTATAATCATTAATATATTTAATAGATATTGATATATATAAAAATAATTAATAATTATAATTAAATAAAAATTAATCCAACAATTTTAATTTTATTTTTATAAATATACATATTTATACTAAAGTAAAAATTATATTTTTATTTATATACATTAAATTTTACTTCTACAGATATCTTACATTTTTATTTTTTAGATATTACATTTTTGAAAAAAATATAATTTTTATCCTTTTAGTTTTAACTTATAACAAAATTAGTCCTGTACTTTTTTTATGATATTTTAATTATATTTTATTCTTTAATACTATATCAATTAATATTATCATTATTTTATGAAAAAATATTAATATAATATTAAATTTCAATTACAAAACTATTTTATATGATGTATAATCAATCTAATTAATTAGTTGTTTTAAAAAATAATATAAATTTATTTCAAAATTTTTTTTTATTCACAGTAATATTAAAAGTATATCTGAATTTGATTTATTATAAATATATTGTAGTACTTCATAAATTATTTTACTATCATACATCCATATTATTATGGTATGAAAGTATAGATTTTTAACTATATTATTTAGAAGAGATCAAACTATAAAATTTGTGAAACATAACTAACTGTTACAAAAATTTATAAAATTACTTGTGTTATAAGTCAAAATTACATAGATAAAAATTGTATTTTTCGGTTACGATGAAAATGGTGCAAATTGTGTTATTAATATGTATGGCTATAAACGAGTCGAGTTGTTTGTTAACAATTCGGTGTTCAATTCGATAAAAGCTCATTTAAATTTTTATATTAAAGATTGTTTAATAAACGAGCCGATCTCAAAAGCTTAACTCATGAAGCTCACAAATAAATTCGTAAACCAGCTCGTAATTTTAATGTTTAATAATTTGATTTTAAATATATAATATATAAATTTTTATTCTAAAAAATATTTTAAAAAATATATTATTAAAATAAAATCATAATTTTTATTAAATATATTATAATTTATTT
>CATIWM010005960.1:0-16687 GCA_949671775.1 Mallotus repandus | reverse complement strand
TAAACACTTAGAGGTTGATCTTCATTTCGTTCGAGAACGAGTTCGTTGGGGTGATATTCTTATTCGTCATATCTCAACTCGCTCTCAGCTAGCTGACATTTTTACAAAGAGTTTGTTAACTAATTCATTTTGTACTTTTCGCAACAATCTGGGCATAACTACTTATGCTCAGATTGAAGGGGGGTAATAGAATAGATAAACATTGATTTTTTTATTATGTAACTGTTAATATTTATCTCTTGTAACAACTCTTGTATTGATTAACATATATATATATACAAGGGTGTCTCTTCTTGTGAGAGGTAGCAAACACCTGTTTTTACTATTTGTTGAAAGTGAAAACATGGAAAAGCACAACTGGTGAGTACAAATGGCAGAGCAAGGAATTGAGCCGGCGGGCAATAGCCGAAATCTCAGGTGAAGTAACCAGATCTGAAGAAAATAGACCGAAGAAGAGAAAGGGAAAACAAGAAATTAGGAGTAGAGAGGAGAAGATTTGCCTTAATGTAATGACGAGAGGATTAAGAGGAAAAGGAAGAAAAAAGAAGCGGAATGAGAAGAAAACCAAAAAAAAAGAGAAAAAAGGCAAAGGGAAGAAGAGGGAAACGTTATTCAAAAAAAAAAAAAAGGAGGAAACGAAGGAGAAGATATGGTTTCAAAGAGACTATAATTTTAATTTAATTTAAAATATTAAAAATATAAAATTGGAGTAAAAATGCTAATTTTTTAAAATAAATAACTTTTATAAACTATAATGAATAATAATATTTTTAGATTTTTATTTTTAATTATAAATAAAAATAAAAGAGTTGATTAAAAATTAATTTTTTAAAGATAATTTTATAAAATGTCATATAAATTTAATTTTAAAGACTATTTTTTAAAATGTTATAAAAATATATTATTCAACAACATTTCTATAATATATTCCTTTTTGAAGTTGTAGGTATTTTAAAATACAAATATTACTTAATTTTTTATTTCTTGAACAAATTTATTATTTGCTAAATATTTAATTAGTATTGTATAATATTTACTTTACTTATTATAATATTAATATTAATTTACATGCAAAAATATTATATAATATTATTATGAGTACATAATATTATCATATGTAATATTTTACATTAATTACTAATAATTTAATTAGCATTGTTTTTATTTAATATAAAATTCATATGTAAAATTTTATATTAATTACTACTAATTTAATTAGTATTATCTTTACTTAATATAAAATTTATATGTAATATTTTATATTAATTACTACTAATTTAATTAGCATTGTCTTTACTTAATATAAAAATAGTATTATATAATATTGACTTACTTAATTAAATGATATTTATTGAATATTATCTTTTTTTAATTAAAAATATCGTTCTTTTGGTGGGAGAAGTTGGAGCCAAAAATTTTACACAATAATAACCAAATTTCATGTCAATAACTAGGAACATAAAATTTCCTCACTACTAGTTAACCCTTTAACTATACATTTTTTGTTCTCTCATTAAAACTATTAAAACTATACTTTTAATGAGGGATTTTTTATACCTTCATCAATTTTTTGTCATTAAAAATCCATTTTCTTGTAGTGCTTGAACAAGAGGAAGAAAATGAAATAGACATGCTTGATGATAAAAAACGGAAGAGGCTTACTCAAGAGATTACGACTGAGAATGTTGGCAAGACAATAGACTCCACTAGTATTATCCAAACAGCTCCTGGGATTGAAGATGATCACTGTAGTGTTGTTCCTTTTTATGAACATAATATATCAATTGGGTCCTTTATAAGACCCCACCAGGAGCCATGTTAGGCATCAGTTGGAACTGTCGGGGCCTTAGCAATCCTCGAGCAGTTTTAGCATTAAGGGATATAGTTAAATTTTGTAGGCCAACGTTTATTTTTCTTATTGAAATGTTTGTTCATATTAATAAAATTGAAGAAATAAGATACTCTTTGGGTTATTCTTGTTCTTTCAGTGTTGATAGAGATGGTCGTAGTGGTGGCTTGGTTATGTCGGGGAATGATATTATTCAAATGTCGATTCTTAGCTTCTCCAAATTCTTTATTGATACTGTTATTGAGGATGAGGTTCAAAATAAATGGAGTTGTATAGGTTTCTATGGTAACTCGGATAAAAGTAAACGCAAGGAGTCATGGAACCTTCTTCGTCAGTTATATTCCACTTCATCATTGCCTTGGTATGTGATAGGCGATTTTAATGAGCTTTTGAGCCAATCAGATAAAAATGGATTCCTTCCTCACCATGAATGGCTTATTCGAGATTTTTGTTATGTAATTAATGACTGTGAGCTTTGTGATCTGCCTTTCACCAATCATGGTTTTACGTGGGAGAAGGGTTGTTGTTCTGACCATTTTGTTGTAGAGAAATTAGATAGATTTTTGGTATCAATTTCATGGTTAAAGATGCTTCCTATGGCTCATCTTTCTTGCTTGTTCACATGTACATCAGATCACTGTCCTATAAAGCTAACATGTTATGTTCAAGTTCAACGTTGTCACAAGCAGAGATTTAAATTCAAAAATTGTTGGCATACTAAAATTGAGTTTATCAAAGTTGTGAAGTCCAAATGAGGGTTGAATCATGTGCATAATTTCCCAAGAAAGTTAGAGGCGTGTACTAAGATTATGATGGATTAGGGTCAAGCTTATAGATCCCGATTCAGAAATAACATTGTTTAGGTCAAAGCTGATCTTCAAAAAGTAGTTTTCAATGTTCAAGGTTATCATATGGACAGTGTGGGGAATCTTCGGGAGAAGTTGGAAGATTTGCAGAACCAAGAGAATACATATTAGCGGTAGAGATCCAAAGTCACGTGGCTTAATTCAAGTGATTGGAACAGTACGTACTTTCACGTTGTTGATTCATCTCGGCGCCATCATAATCCGATTCTCAAAATTCAAAAAGCTAATGGTGATTGGGTGGATTCTCAAAGGGATACTAATCAAGAAGTTTGGACTATCTTACAACATTATTTGATAACTCCTGCTTAGATCATATGCCTAATGTTTCTTATGTTTCATCACCTGTTTCTCAAGACCAAAATGAGAAAACTTTTTGCAGCCATTCACTTTTGAAGAGTTTAATAAGGCAGTTTTTCGAATGCATCCATACAAGGCTCTAGGCTTTGATGGATTGCGTGCAACTTTTTTCCAGCATTTTTGGCCTTTGATTAGTAAGGAATTGTTTGATGCTTGTTGTTCATGGTTGAATTCTTGTTCTTTTCCTGTTGGTTTAAATGGCACGCTTATTGCCTTGATTCCAAAAAAGGAACTTCTAGAGTCTATGAAAGATTTTAGGCCTATTTTACTATACAATGTGCTTTATAAAATTATAGCTAAAGTCATTGCTAATCATTTGAAAGTTGTTTTACCTTCTATAATTGTGCCTAATCGGTCAATTATTGATAATGTGGTTGTTGCCTTCCAAATTATTCATTCTATGAAATGCAGAACTTATAGTAGGTAGGGTCATGTTGCTTTCAAAATTGATATTAGTAAGGCTTATAATAGAATAAAATGGGCTTATTTAAAGGCTATTATGATTCAAATGGGTTTCTCAGAAAAATGGGTCCAATGGATCATGCTATGTGTGACATCGGTTTCTTATTGTATTTTAGTCAATGGTGATGGAGTTGGCCTTATAGTTTCTAAGCGTGGTCTTAGACAAGATGATCCTCTCTCACCTTATCTATTTATTTTGTATGCTGAGGGAGTGTCTGCTTTGATTAAACAAACTATAAATATCTACTTATAAGGTTTTTAACATGGTTGTATGGTGTGTAGACGAGTCCTTTAGTCTCTCATTTACTTTGTGCTGATGATAGTTTTTTCTTCTTTCGAGCAATAAAGTCAGAATGTCAAAGTATGAAGAGTGTCCTAAGTAAGTATGAGGATGTCTCAGGTCAAGCAATTAATTTGCTTAAGTATGGTATTTTCTTTAGTTCTAATGTATCTTCTGAGATAAGAATGGAGATTATGCATGAACTTCAGGTTTTTTCTCCATTAAATATTGGACGTTATTTGGGATTGCCTTCTTTAATTGGTCAGAAAAAGAGAGAGGTGTTTAGTTATTTAAAAGAGAGACTATGGAAAAGGTTGAATGGGTGGAATAAATTTTTTTTATCTGAGGTCGGTTGAAAGGTTCTTCTTAAGTCGGTTGCTCAAGCTATCCTGACGTATTGTATGAATTCCTTCCTTTTACCTATCTCTCTTTGTGATGAGCTCCAAAAAATGATGAATTCTTTATGGTGGGGTTCTAAAATTGGAGACCAAACATGGATTCATTGGGCTAAGTGGGATAAGTTATGTGTTAGAGAGGAGTTTGGTGGAATAGGATTCAGACATATGCATTCTTTTAACTTCGCTGTGCTTGGTAAGCAAGGTTGGCATTTAATTTCAGACTCTAATGCTCTCGCCTATAGAGCTTTCAAAGCTAAATATTTTCACATTAGTAATTTTTTTACTTCTTAGTTAGGCTCAAATCCGAGCTTGGTTTGGACTTTGGAGGAGCATATGGAATTCTAAGTCAATTATTATTGAAGGGTGTTGGTGGAAAGTGGGTGATGGTACTCAGATTAATGTTTGGTAAGAGCCCTGGCTTATTAATGATAATCAATTTAAACTGAGAACACCAAAGCCGATTGATTTGGAAGCTTTAAAAGTTTTTGACTAATGGATCCCTAATACTCTTGAATGGGATATGGAGCTTTTAGAAGAGACTTTTATCATGGAAGATATGGAAGATATTCTAAAGTTGTATAGGGGTATGAAAGATACAGAGGATGTTAAAATTTGGCATTATGATAAAAAAGGGTGTTACACAGTTAAGTTCGATTATAGGTTAGCTTTCTCTTATTTCTTCCAAAATTATGATGACATGATTGCTTGGGTGGATATTTGGAATTTGTGTTTACCTCCAAAGGTCAGGAGTTTTCTCTGGTGACTTAGCTCTAACTATATCCTCATGAGAGAAAATCTTTTCTTGAAAGGTATAGGAAACTGTAATGAATGTGTATTTTGTGGTATGTTGGGTGAACACAGTCATCATTTATTTATAGACTGTCAGTTTGTAAAGGACTGTTGAAAGTTGTGGATATTGATCTCATTAACGTTCATGAGAATGTTTTCAATTCTTGGGTGTCTTCCATGTTGGCTTCCCCAGAGCTTAAATGGAAAGAAGAATTCTGCATGGTCCTTTGGTGTATTTGGCGGCAACAAAATAACTGGTTATGGAATAGGCATTTTGTTGATGCTATGCAGTGTGTTTATTCAGGTATGGATTTCTTGAGGAGCTATTAGTTTGCTAAGGGTACTCGAGCTAACAGGTTGTCGGATTCCCACAGCAATCACTCACAGGTTGGTGTTTACCTCCGCAGAATTTTTCTAAGCTGAATATAGATGTTGCTTTGAATGTTGTGAGTAAGCATGTTAGTTTTGGTCTAGTATAACATAATTCCAGTGGTTGTTTTATAAAAGGCTTCTCAAAGGTGATTTCGGGTACTTTCTCAGCTCTTATTGCAGAAGCATTATGCTTGAAAGAGGCTCTTATATGGATTAAAGCTTTAAACTTAGAGAACATAATTATTGAGATGGATGCTAAAGGTGTGGTTGATAGCTTCTCCTCTTACATGTCTGATATATCTGAATTTGACATATTGATTGGGTGCTGTCAGAAATTGTCTCAATAAACAAAGAATGTTTCTATTCAGTTTACTCCTAGGAAAGCTAATAGACCTGATCATTGTTTAGCTAAAATGGAAGCTTCTTTCCCAATTTCTAAAGTTTGGGACTGTCTGCCTAGTTTTCTTTCTAGTCTTATTAACAATGATGTAGCACACTAATTTTCCTTATTAGAGCATCTCCAATAGGCTCTTCATTTGAGTAAAATTCTCTACTTTGAAAAGCCAAACCAAAAAAATGCTCTCCAATACACTCTCTATACTTTTATTTTAGAATAGAGAGTTGGTTTGACTTTTCTACATGTAAAAAGTCAAACTTCACTCTTTACTCTAAAATATTTCAAATTTCCATGTAAAATATTAATTGATATTTATTTATTTATTGAAAAGATTTTTCTATTTCATCAAATAGAAGGAAAAAATTAAATAAATAGAGAGAAATCATGTAAAAATAAATGAAGAAAAAATTAACTATTAATATTTATTGGATAGAGTAAAATGAAGATTAAAAATATAAAAAATCTATTGGAGTTATACAAATTTTTTTACTATTTATATTTAAATTTTTTTTGAGATGCTCTTTATTGTGTAAAAGATATTTTTTAAAATAAAAAGTACTGGTAGAGATACTCTTAATGATAATTGTGCTTTCCTTTAAAAAAAAAAACTAAATTTTTACATTATTAAAAATATCATTTTATTTTATTTTATTTCACTTAAGTAAAAATAATGATGCGAGGCGCTGGTAAAACGCTAGTTAAAGATGAATACAAAAAGGATTGCAAGTCCAGCCCGTGAGAGAGAAGAAACTGGTAATGCCGAAAGACTGGAAAAGTACATTCATGCACCTTCTAGTTCCAAAATTTTCCAACGTTGATTTCTTTGCCTTGCTTACAGACAAAAAAGACTTTGTCCATTTTCCAATCAATACACAAATATTGCATACTCGCAGTAACTGCACGTATCCTGGACAATTCAATAAGAAAAAAAAAATAAAAAAAAAATGTAAGCTTGCCAAGATAAGGATAAGTTGATTGAATAGTATAAGTTTTAATATGGATAAGTTCATGGCTTATTAAAAAAAAAAGTTCAACGTTTTATAAAGGTATTAAAATTCAAACTTTAACCTAAAATTTGTTTAAAAAAAACTTTAACCTAAAATCATTTAATAATTCATAAAATTGTATTATACAATTTATTTTACAAATTATAAAAAATTTAAAATATAAATATATGTTTTTTCATTAAAATTTAATATTAAATTACTTTATTAAAAATGGAAGAAATTATATGATAATTTTATTTTTTAATTACTTTTGTTTTATTTTAGATTTATCATGATAGAATGCACTTAAAAATGGTAATAGTGAAATGAAGTCTAATAAATAATTAATGAAATTTATAATTTTATATAAAAATATAATTTATAGTTAAATAATATTTAATTTAGTAAATTGATGTTTTAAAAGTTAAATAATACAAAACTTATATTTTATAAATTAATTGAAATACTAAAATTTTTATTCGTTTTGTCAAGTAAATTGGAATTCTAGAATCTTACATGAAAATAAAATTATTTAATTGATACAAAATTATAAACTTATAAATTGATAGGAGAAATTTTAATATCTATAATTTTATCATCTCAAATTTATCAATACAAAATTAAATAGTCCTAATATAAATACACTATATAATTAAAATATATTTTTCAATAAGATAAAAATAATTTTATAACGGCATAATATATTTGTAATCCTTTACTTGACATAATTTATTAGTTTGATACTTTAATTTATAATTTTGTTATTTCAACACTTAAATTTATTTAAAATACTCTAAGTTATATTAATTTGATGATATAATGCATCTATCACCCCTTGTATTTGTTACTTTTTATTAGTTTGACATCTTTACTTACAATTTTTTTGTCAGTTAAATCCTTTCAATATAGCACATGCTAATTTGCTATGTCACATCATGTGTGCTGATAGAAGTTTTAAAATTATATTTTAAATAAGTTTATATGTTAAAATAACAAAATTATAAGTTAAAATATTAAACTGGTAAAAAGTGACAAATACATAAATTCATAGATGTATTATACTTTTATAACTTTATATTCTGAAATATTTTTTTATTTTAAAGTGTAATTTATAATTACTTTATTTTTTATAAAATAAATCTTGTTTTATTAATAACCACAATTAAATATTTTAATATACTTATATTCAATAATGATAAATACAAAGTAAAAGTAAAGTAAATAAAAATAAAAATTACCCTACAATTTTTCTTATTTTAATTACTGTATTTAAAACTCAATGTTCTGCAATTCGATAGGGATGAATATTTTTAAAAAATAAGCACCACTAAAAAAAGTTAGAAGTGTCCAGTTAACAAATTTGCGAGTCAGCGCCAACCGCACAGCTTAGCGAGTGTGATAAAAGGATAATCACAAAACCACATTAACGCTTCAACGTGGATCAGATATTTGGGCGAAGATCCCATTCACACCGGATCAGCCACGAGGTCTCCACACGCCTTCTACAGGTGGCTCATATCTAACCATCCATTGCATATTTAATCCAACGGTTAAAAATAAACCCCATCCAGCCTGGAACTCTTCCTTCATCTTATATAGCAGAGTTCTCTGCCTGCAACTCCAGCTCCACCTCTTCTTTTCAGCTACTTAAAATCTTCATTTCCGTTTCAATTTCACCTTGTAAATCTCTGTTTCTGATACCCATTTGGACAAAAACAATGTTCTTAAGAACTGTTTCACCTTTATCTGTGGCGACAAGGCTGCAGAGTGATGGTGTTCTTGCTCCAAGCAGTGGCCTTTCTTCTTCTTTTTCCCTGGATTTGTTGCCGAGAAAGAGAAGGAACAGTCTTGTTGTATCAGCGACCGCAGAGAAAAGTATGGAGCTAACCGGTGTAATTTTCCAGCCTTTTGAAGAGGTCAAGAAAGACGCTTTTGTGGTTCCTATATCTCCTCATGTCTCTCTTGCTCGCCAGTCCTTTGAGGATGAATGTGAAGCTGCTATAAACGAGCAAATCAAGTCAGTTCTTCTATTTTTTTCTGTTTAATTTTTTTTTTAATGATGAATATGATTCAGAGTACCATACCATTTCAATTCAGCAGATTTTGGACTCCTATTTAATGAATTTTTGAAAAGTTTGGCTTTTTTTTTTTAACTGTTTTCTAATTGCTAATGAATTGTTTGATGTATCTGTTGTTTATATGACAGTGTGGAGTACAATGCTTCCTATGTATACCATGCCTTGTTTGCATATTTTGACAGGGACAACGTCGCCTTCAAGGGCCTAGCCAAGTAAATTAACTTCTTCTTCTTGAATTAATTGATTTGATCTTTTATCTTTTCTGATCGTTTCATGAACTGATGTATGAGTTTCTTGAAATTAGATTCTTCAAGGAGTCAAGTGAGGACGAAAGAGAGCACGCTGAGAAGCTAATGAAGTATCAGGTATACTTCCTTAAATTTTAAAGCTAATTCTTAATCGTCACAATCACATTATGTAAATTCTTTAAGCTTTTGGGTATTTGATTGGTGACTATTTATTTATATTTGCAATTTTTTGATTAGAACATCCGTGGAGGGCGAGTAAATTTTCACTGCATAGTACCACCTCCTTCAGAATTTGAGCATGTGGAGAAGGGAGATGCATTATATGGTATCTGCACAACTTTTTACAATATCTGAAGTTGTATACTGGTTGATGAATTAGTTATATATTCATAAATTGGTTGGCTTCACATGCTGTGTGTTTTCTTTTCTGATAAATTCGGGAAACATGTATTCAATGATTGGCTGCCTGATTTACGTCAGCTGCTACTGTATTGTATTTTACACAAAACTTCATGCCATGCTTTAACATTTTTCTCCTTGATTGTTTGCTATCTATATGAATGCATATAAGTATGACATTATCTATGGTCTGAAATGCATATGCATGCTACAAGTTGCATGAAATGTGGAATCCAATCATCTTATCTTTATTCTGCATCATAATGTATGGTTTTATCGAACTTGGTATTTCTGCTCACTCTCTAAATCAACTCCATCTGTCTTTGTTTCCTTGATTCAGCTATGGAAATAGCATTATCCTTGGAGAAGCTTACAAATGAGAAACTGTTGAGCTTGCACAGTGTAATGCATCTTTACCTTCAAAAATTAATGTCTCACTTCAGTTCATTTCTTTTTTGTTGAATTAGAGGACATTTTCTCACATTTTAAAAACATTTCGTTTTGTTTTGCATTTAAGCTTTTTTTTTTCCCTAATTTACACAGGTGGCAACTCGAAACAATGATCCGCAGCTGGCAGATTTCATTGAGACTGAGTTTTTAGCAGAGCAGGTGAGCTCAGAAATTTAAAGTCTGACGAATAATATTCTGCATTTTATTGATTATTTATGATCTTTAACCAATCACACACCCGTTCCATCTAAAAACTCAGGAAAGAAATAAATTAACCACCTTGCAAAGAAGCATCATACCATTACTGAATGACTTTTTATGCAAACATTTGTTGCTTTATGGTGTAACTAATTCATGTCTTGAACAGGTTGAAGACATTAAGAAGATAGCAGAATACGTCTCTCAGTTAAGGAGGGTTGGTAAAGGACATGGTATGCACAAAATCTCAAGAGTAGAAATCTTCATTGTTTTTTCCCTCTATATCACCACACTCCTCCAATGACTTGTTTTATTCTATACTGCAGCATGAATAATCCAGTCTCATCTTTCCCTTGTTTTTAAATTTTCTAATCTCTTGGGTTGTTTGTGGTTTGCAGGAGTGTGGCACTTTGATCAAATGCTACTCCATGAGGGTGATGCTGCATAATGAAGACTGCAACTTTAAGAGACTTAATTCTCTGGAGCTTTTACTGCATTATGGATAATAAATTTTCTTTTTAATGTTGTATAATGTTATTATATACAGAGCAGGTAGTTGTTTTGATTTAAGAAATAAGAGGGAGCTATTAGTGTGGATTCTGACTCAGGAATTTCTGGGCTTAAGTTTAACTCTGATAGATTTAGTCTGTTCTCTGATTTTTTTTAAGTTATCGCAGAATGTAATATATTTAAATCATTTGGATGGGTACTTATTACTCTCTCTCTTTCTGATAATGTAGTGTTATCAGCTATTTTTTTTTTTTAAAAAAAATCATACTTGCAACGTCGCAAAATTGTCGGAAAAATGGTACGAGAAAGCAAACGAACCAAAAGAAAATTACAGGAGAGCGATGATATGAGCCAGTGGGAATTCAACTGGAAAAGAAGCAAATCAGACAGATTTCAGTCTATGCTGCTCTGCTGCTACTATCATAGCGATATGGGAACCATTTTTTTTAAGCTCTACTAATCCCCCCCGTTTTTTTTTTTAACGACTACTATTCCCTTTTATACATAGGAGGGTATATATAATCAAAACTGAAGCAGCAACAATAGGACAAAGCATAAAGTTTAGACCATCCTGGCCAATCCCATGGAAAAGAGCTACATTGTTCAATGTGGCCTGAAACAAGATTTCCAGCACGGCCTCTTCCTCCTGGTACTATAATCATTTTGAGCATAAGAAGAGTGAATTATATCCCACATAACTTGTATATCTGTGTACTCTCCACAAGATTCCATGTCTTTGTAAAGATTTATAAGGCCATGATTATGTCCTGCCATTATCATCATCAAGAAGACACTATAACAATGAACAAATTAAAAGAAAATGGAAAAATCTTTTACTTTGCTTTAAATGTAATGGACATAGTATTAGAATTACCTCCGGCCTTGGATCTTAATCTTGAAGTAAACTTCAGCAGCATGCATTTTGCTGAAAAGAGAAATGTTTTGTTGAAGCCTAGCCAAGCATTCCATTTCTCCATCTTCACTTGCCTTCTGCTCATACTTCTCCTGCACATTTTATTTTATATCTTTGATCCTGATTTCTCTTATAATAAACTAAGACTATGCAAGTAGCCAAATGAATCCGACACAGAGCAAAACAACATTTCTTAAGACAGTAGAGGAAAGCCTTTTTTGTAGTCAAATTATGTTTTACATTATTTTTCTTGGTCTGTAGCATGATGCAATATATGACACTCGTGGGGCATATTTGATGCGAGGATTTTAAGCTTTTTGAAGCTTCTAATTACTCGATTAGTGAACAGTCTAACAGAAAAATGAAAAACTCACATTAAATAAAATAAAGAATAAGAATAAAAAGAGTAATGATAGATATAGTGGTCCGCGATGTAATGGAATTGCTAAATAAGAAAATATTTTTAAAAAAATTTACACTGGTCCTATAAATAGGGACATTATGATTTGTGATTTTATTTTTTATAATTTTATTTCTCTAATAAAAATTGATAGTATCTTGAAAAGAGATGTGGAAAGATTTAAACGTAAGAGCTTGTTGAAAGAAATAGACATTGAGTAGGCAAAAACTCTTTGGACTTGGCATTTTTCAACTTTCCTCTAACCAAATATTCTCATCTCTATATGTAATGTATTGAGAGAAGCAGAGATGGGCCCAAGTCAAAGGGTCTGTTGGTGTTTCTTTTAGTGTCTTTGCAGGTGTGTCCAGTAGTGATATGATGGAATTAATTAAGACTTCAATCTTGGCATGATGCACAAGAAAACAAGCATACAAATAGCTCTAATTGAGATTAATAGTTAATGATGCCAAAGGGTAGTGTACTTAAGAATATGCTATATTCTTAGTGGGTAAAGAAGAGTGAAGCATGTGCTTAAGAAGCATATTTCTGGTAGTGTCTAGTCACTAACTGCTTTGCCTTAGGTGAAATTTTACTAACTCTGTTCCTCTACCTGCCCAAACTTGTTCTCTTGCTCTCACTTCTCAGCTTATTCTAACTAATCTTTTGTGCTCACAAGGAGATATCAGGGCCTATAGATGGTCATGTAAGTGGGTTTTGTTAGCTTAGAATTTGAACTAATATTAAACATTCAAAGAAAAGAGCTCTCTTCAAGCTTTGTTTCACTCGATTTTGGGTCCTTTTCTGGCCATACAAACACTCGAATTTCACCTTAATGATGTACATTGGCCAATGAGAAGAAGAGGAAATTTGGTTATGTAAATCTGTTATTTTTGATTGAAAATGATCTGAAATTTGGTGCAACTACGATGAGAGAACAAAATTCTTTCCCGTTCCAATATAAATTTTTCTTTACTCGTTAGACTAATTATTTGACAAATATATAAATTTTTATATTTCAAAAGTAAATATTAAAATTGTCAACGTATTAAAAAAATTGAGATAAATATAAAAAAGTACCTTATGGTTCAATACTTTTTAATTTATAGCCATATAATTTTTTTGTGACACATCTATACCTTTTGATATTTGCTATTAGTAAATATAAACTAAATTCATTAACACTGTCATGTTTATATTTGGAATTAACCTTAAATTATATGAATTAATAAAAAAAATAAAATAAAAATATGTATAAGTAACAATAATATATATAGTAAGAAACTAGGTTGGAACTAAGTTATGATAAAATATTGTTTTGCTAAAAAAAATAAAGTTTGAGGTAGGACTTGAAAATAAACTTGGGAGTTAAAGAGAAAGAAAATAAATTAAAGTGCTTGTGTCTAAATTTGGAAAGTTTGGGCATGACTCAGTTAATCTCTAGGACAGATTTTTCCTCTCGAGGACCCTATCTTCCCATCTTTTACGTTTAAAAAAAAAAAAAAAAGACGGTGAACAAAAAACTAAGAGACGTTGAACAGAAACGAACGACTGAGAGGGAGAGCGGTATCGGGCATCGATCGGTGAGTAAGCTCTCTCTCCTTTTTTTTTTTTTGAATTAAGTTTGAACTTCTCTTCAAAGAACATTATTTTGTTGGTGAGTAAACCCTATGTTCTTCTCTGAATTTTTGTTCAATTTCATTCTTGCTGTTGAGTATATTGATTGAGAGTCGTTTATAAGCTGATCCTTATGAATTTTTGTTCTATCTCGTTCTTGATGTTGAATATATTGGTTGGGTGACGTTTAAAAGCTGTTTTCCTCCGATTTTTGTTCAATTTGGTTCTTGATTTTGAATAAATTTGTTGGGTGACGTTTTGAAGCTGTTTTCCTCTAAATTTTTGTTCAATTTGGTTCTTGATTTTGAATATATTGGTTGGGTGATGTTATAAAGCTGTTTTGCTTTGAATTTTTGTTCAATTTCATTTTTTTTTATGAATATCTTAGTTGAACTCATCTTTTTATCGAATTTGTCTATAAAAAAGAAGTGTTAACTACCAGATGATGAACTTGTTGAGAAAATAGTTTGTTTATGATTCTGTTTCTGTTGAAATTTAACTAAATGAGTGGATCTTCTTGATCACCTCTTTGATTCAGTTCCAAAATTTTCATGAAAAGCTTCATTTCCTTAATTTGAAATTAAATCCTTTGATGAGATGGGAGTTATTGCTCTTTTAATTCTCGGTCCAATTGATTTTATTTGGTTGAGTTTAATTTTCTGGTTAAATTTTGTTAATATAAATGAAATACTATGCACATGAAAATAAACCTTTGGAAAATGGTATAAATTTGTAGCTTAAAGGCCATCTCTAACCCAAAATTTCAAAATTAAATTTTACTTCAAAATACATCTACTATTCAATACTAATATTATTTTATTAATACATTTTATATATTATACCCATTATTTATTTAATACTTACTATATACATTCATATATTTATTTAAAATAAAATTTATTATTTAAATATATTTTAAAAATAAATAATATATGAATAAGATAAATAATATATTTTATTAATAAATAATATAAATACATCTACATATTTTTAAAATTAAATAATATAATATATGAAATAACTAAAAGACATTAAAATAAATTTACTAAAAAAAATAGAAAATCACATCTTAAAATTAAAATAGTCTATTACAAGCGCTAATTAAATTCAAAAATACAAATCACATTATTAATAATTGGCTGAATACCTCTTTTCACTCCTGAACTTTTCTTTTAGTCCATTTCACCCATCAACTTCAAAATTAACTAATAGTATATATGAATTTTTATTTTAAATCAATTTCACCCATGGTCTGATATTTTTTTATTCTATTGACACATCATTTGACAGCGTGGACAAGAACGTGAGCTCATTGAATGTGAGGCGCGTTGGTTGTTGAAAGAAGAGTTTATGTGTTAAATATCGTTGAGGCTACCCTTTTGGTTCATTTCACTCATCAACTTCAAAATTAACCAATTGCACCATGAACTTCTATTTTGGACCGATTTAACTCTTAAAATTAATATTTTTATCCCATTGAGCTCATAATTTCTTCTTGGACATTTTATCAAACAAGTGGTGAACAAAATTTAGAGTTACATTATTTTAATATTTTTTCTTTGTCTTATTACAATCCTTACAGCTTGGACAATCAAAAAAAAAAAAACACAAAAATTTATAATTAAAAGACAATTTCACAAGAGGAAAAGATTTAAAAAATTGAAAAATACATAAATCATTAAAAAAGAAACCTACCTATTGATATCAACAATCAAAGGAGAAGCATAAATGCTAGAGCTAACTTCAGTTTGTCATCTAAGCTCCAAATGTCTAAGGAACTCATGCAATCTTTATATTTAGTTAGCAATCACAAGAAGAAGAAGAAGAAGAAGAAGATGAAGATGAAGAAGAAGAAGAAGAGAGTTTTGTTCATTTTGATGAAGATGCAGTAAGTTAGAGATTTAGATTTTAATGCAGTAAGTTTCGTTCATTTTTTACTTTTTAACCTTATAATAGTTTAGCTCTGACATGGATGTCCACCTGGAATTTTGATTCACAGCAAGCTGGTGCAAACAGGCTTCTGCAACTGAATGAACTTGATGAATTCAGACTCAACTCATATGAAAATGCCAAAATTTATAAGGAAAGAACCAAAAAGTGGCATGACAAGCATATTCTGAAAAGGGAAGTCAAAGTAGGAGACCAAGTCCTGTTATTCAATTCTAGGCTCAAGTTATTCCCAGGGAAGCTTAAATCCAGATGGTCAGGTCCATTCACTGTAAAGCAAGTCTTTCCCCATGGAGCAGTAGAGATTTGGAGTAAAGGTTTTGAATCGTTCAAAGTCAATGGTCAAAGACTGAAGATCTATCATGCTTCAGAAGAAATTCCTGCAAGTGCATCAATTGCACTCTCTCATCCTCCTGCATAATTATGAGCCTCACCGAGTCAAGCTAGGGACTTAAAACAAGCACTTTTGGGAGGCAAACACGGGTCTGAGAATCATCAACACGGACCGTGCGAGGACCCGTGTTCAATGATTCCCACTGCCAGCGACCCGTGTTAACCCATCCCTCTCTATAAATTCACAGCACCTTCTCCACAGGCCACTGATCCTGCTGATTTCCATCTCACTCTTTCGGAGATCCAGCATGTCCAGCGATTCCAGGGTGCCCAACTCTCCTGGCTCATTCAAGGTTTTCAGCACCTATGCGGTGCCCAGGGCATTAACTTGCCTCCGCCGCCTGAGCTCCATAATTTTGACACAGGAGATGATTTCAGTGGTGATGGCACAGAGCCTCTTCCTGATGATGATGAGGAGGATGTAGACATCACCTCCACCGACCCTACAGAAGACCCCTGATTTTATGTTTTTAATTTATGTTGTTTTTATTTTTGTTTTTATGTGGTTCATGTACTTTTTGTGTTTGTGTTTTTGTTTCGTTCAATTTCCTTTTTGCACTCTTTTTTATTATTATCAGTTTCTCTATTTTTATTTATCTCTTGTGTTTCTTTCTCAGTTATTGAAGCATTGAAATTTTCTTTTCCCCAATCTCTACAAATTCCAGTTCCACTGGTCCATTCCAGTTCTACTGGTCCTTTCAGCATCTTCATCCAGGGGAGTCCTTCTATCCATGCTTCTTTAAATTTTATCTCTTATTTGTGTTTTTGTTCTTTCCTGTGC
>CATIWM010005921.1:0-11382 GCA_949671775.1 Mallotus repandus | reverse complement strand
TAGGATTGTTGTTGAATCTGAACTCCTTAAATCTTTGTGTTCTTCATTCTTCCTTCCCAACATTCTTTCTATTTTTGTTTAAATTTCAATTACTATCGATTTGAATTCGATTGCCTTATTCACCCCCCCTCTAAGGCATTTTTAGATAGAAATAAGCAGTACAAAGATAAAAGCAGAAATTAATATAATTATGTCATGGTTTGAAAACAACAAAATGTTCTTTTATAATGCCATGATATCTACATAAAAGCACAAGTTTTTTTCCGACATATTGTGCTTTATCTAAACATTATTTTCCTTTTGCTTTCAAAATTAACAAGTACAGATACCAACAAAGCAAGTTAACCAAACTGAGCCTAAACATTTTAGTTACAATTCTACATGGCATGATTGGAAGTTTGGAACAAGGACTTCGAATGATGCTGAATAAACATGTTTTACCTTAAAAAGATAAGATGATCTTCTTCCCAAATTAGATGTGTTCATGTTTAGCCCCAACCTCTCTAGTTTAGCTTCAAGCTTTGCTTCAATTTTACTCATGCCTTCTGAATTATGCTCAACCTCCTCATATTTTGATTCTTTACTATCATTATATGTTGAATTATCAACATTTTGCAAAGGAAATAGTAGATTTATTGCCTTGTAGTGTGAGGAGTTCTCACATGTATCCTGTGATTCAAAGTTCTCATTAGCTAGTTCTTGCACTGTCAACGAATTTTTCATCTAAAGTTCCTCTTATAGATCTTGAACCAAGTTCTCTGTCTGCTTCAACAAGTATTTTAGTTTGTCTATTTCTCTTCTACTAGTCAGGAAAGAATAGGCTATGCCAACAAATATACCCAAATAGAATAAATATGCTTGACCAAGTGAACCTGATAAGAGGAGAAACATTAGGACCTGATTTAGGTTACAGTTAGGCAATCATTTATCATATAGAAAATTGATGAAGTATGAAATACAAGCATCCCATTGCAAACATGCTTAAAATAGATGAGTTACACGCTTAAAAGACATTTGATCTTTAAAGACATATGTTAGTTTCAAAGAAGAAACAAGAGAAATAAAGCTTGAAAGCTTGAATGCTAATTGTCTTAGCTGAACTGAGGTTCAAATACAGCTTAATCTAAAACAAGTAGGGCAAAAGGCAAATAAAGCAGCGCATACTAAAGGTGTGCTTTAAAAAGCTAAACAAATGCATTGGCTAAGACATAGCAGCCCACTTAGCTCAAACAATAATTAAGGTTAAAATTAAAATGCTTATCCCAAAACAAGAAATAATCATACATCGATTAAAACAACAACATTATGACAAAATGAGCAGCATGCTTGCTGTCTTAACAATATAAAAAATACTTGCCTGCTATATGAGCAATATAATTTTATTTTTTAAATACCTTGACAAAAATCATAAGCACCATGACAACAGTTTGAATAGAGGCAGCATTGCTATACATATAAACCTACATGACACATAAACAAACTGAGACAAAAAAAATCTTTGTGTATTTTTAAATTTAGTATCTTTAGGTTGATAATTAACCATAAACGTTATTGAGTTGTCTATAGAGGTACCTCGAAACTAGTTAAGAGCTGACAAGTGAGTTCTGATAAGTACTTATAATGAATAGTAAAAGATATATACCTATGTGATCAATGATGGCAGTTCTTTGACTCTGGATGGCACTTCATTGCGTTGAACTGCATAATCGATCACTCTATTTTTGTAAAAGAAAAATATGTCAAGCACATTGATAAAATAATTTTAACAGCACATCACAAATATAAAAATTCAACTTTAAAGCCAAAATTTGAAAATCAAAACTTGAATCGTAGACAGAATCAATTAGCAAAAAACTTAAACCACCACACGCAGCGGAAGCCACTCATTCTGTGCAGTGTGTGTAATGCTTCTAAAGTGAGCTTCTGGCAATCCATTACTCCATAAATCTTCTCCCTCCCAGGCTTTGATATCCATGGATGCACCTGTAGTTTTAAAGCAAACACAGTAAAAGCTTAAAATTTCTGAAAACCTAAATCTGTAAACAACAAAACAATGCTTACTTTGAGATAAACATCAACAACTCTATACAAACCATCATCGAAAAGTTGAGCTTGCTCCGGTAAAGAAATAGCAAGGTTATAGAATCTATCAGGTTTTAAATTCGCATAAGAAAGTATCTCAGCTAAATAACCGTTGATTAATTTTTCGATGAGCATTAACGACGGCGATCATGCATTGCGATGATCACCTTCCTCCTCCTTCTCCTCCACCTTCTCCTTCACTGCTTCAGTATCTGTATGCTCGATTGCATGTAGGAAGTAACCTAAGTAACCTAAGATTCTTCATTGGCGCCACCACTGCCACTGCCACCAGTAGCAGCAACAACAACAGTAGACAAAGACGAAAGTAGCTTTGGAGGAATCACCATTCTTGGAGCAGGAAGAAGAAGCAGTGATGATCTCTAAGTAGAGGAAGAGCAAAAAGAAGAGCTAGTTAGATCGGAGCGAGGTGTGAGAGTAAAAGAGAGTGAGTGGGGTTTTGATTGGGTTTCTTGGAGTGAAGAAGAGTAGGTGCAGCAGGCGCATCAAAAAATAAAAAAATTAAGAAAACACGAAAAAACGACAGAGAGATCATTTTTGAAAGATAAAAAAACACAGGGCAAAAGAGAAAATGGAAAAACTAGTTCTGAAAAAATAAAATAGCCTGGTCAAACAAGCTGTTTTTTGAAATTTCCTACTTTTTTATATGTAATAGATGTTTGAAATAGTATAACTCCTTTTATCTGAATTTGTAAAATAAAATATTTTTATTAAAAAATCACCTCATGTATATATATTGTATAAATTTATAGATAATATAGATATAAACATTTATTTTTTGTCCTAAAAGTTCATCTCTTTTCTAAGCTTCACTAATTGATAATATATGTTATTATTTTTTCATTTCCCATCAAACAATATTCTATATTTTTTTTGTCCCAATTAGCTAGTGCATGAGATTAAAAATTCATATATTTAAATGGAGAATATAAGACTAATAAAATATTTAAATATTAAGATAAAATTCAATACAAGAGATTAGTCATAATTCATATGCATTTATTATTTTTATTAATTTATAATATTTTTAATTATTTAATATGGATTACAAAAATATAAAAATTAATTAATATTTTAATAAGATTTTTCTAAATAGTTGTATATGGACCTTATGATAATAATTTTATAATTTATATATTTTATTTAAATTTGAGGATAAATATAATATAAATTATTTTATTTTAGCTTAAATCTATATAATTTCCAATTATAAAATTTTAAATTTTAAAATTGAAACTCAAATCATTTTCATTAGTTTTAAATTTAAATTTTTCAAAGAAAAAAGACTATTTATGTCATTATATAAAACACACATGTCATTTTTTGTCCAAAAAAATTTGTACTTTATTCGTACTTTTATATATAATATAGATTAAAAGAAGGAAAAATCATCATGAGATCTCTAAAACTTTCATATTTTTGACCTTAAGGCCCTTCAAATTTTGTTTTATATATTTAGACCCTAAAACTTTAAGGATTTAAAGTTTTAAACCCTTCTATCAATTTTCTAACACAAATTATTTTTTGTTGGTCCCTGAAGTTTTATATTTCTAATATTTATACCATATTTTACTTTTTAACACCTATATCACTTTTAAAATTTTTTACCGGTAAAGATTAAATTTATTCATTTGATTTCTAATATTTTAAATTATTAAATACATATTTAAATAATTGTAAATTTTAAAATAAACAAAAAAGTGAATGCTAAGATAAAATAAATTATAATAATACTGTTGTTTTTCATAATATTTTAAATTATTATGAATAAATTTTTATAATATAATTTTTTTTTCATGTACACAAAAAGTATGATAAAATAATGAAGGTTGAGATAATGGTGTTATAAAAAGCTTGAGTTGCTTGAAAAATCTATCACCATTTTTTTTATGTACATGCATGCATTGGTATCCACTATTTATAAATTTTATATTATAAAAATTATTAATTATCCATCATAAATTTGAACATTTATTAATTTTGACCAAAGGTCAAATTGGACATTCAACTATATCCCAAAATCAACATTGGACCTTAAAGTTTTGGTCACAATAGGAACTTTTTCTTTTAAAATTATATCATATCGAATCTTAACTTAAAAATTTTTTACAATTAAGTCTTATAAGTCAAAGAAAATTTTAATTATAATGGTTAATTAAGAAAATTATTTAGACTAGTAAATAAATTAATAATTTTTTTAAAAAGTATATATCATCTAATTATAAAATTTTAAAAATTTTTAAGTCTATATACTAATTTTTTTAAAAAAATAAATTTTCTTAGAATTTTATTTAAAATTTTAGTAAAAAATTTTATAGACTTAATTTTTTTAAAAAATTTACAATTAAGTGATATATATTTTTAAAAAATTCATTAATTTTAATAATTTTTGTTAGTTAGCTATTAAAATTAAATTAATAAATAAAATTCTATTATTGAACTGTTAAAATTAAATTATGAATAAAATTAATAATTTTTTATATGTATATCACTTCGTTCTAAAATTTGTAAAATTTTTAAGTCTAGAAAATTTTTTAAAAATTTCAAAAATTCCCACTGGCCCCTTCCTTCTTACTCTAAAAATTTGTACATTTCTACTTTTGCTGCAAACTAGCTTAGATCCTCATATTGAACCAACCTAAGACAAAACTGCTACAAGTACTAGAGAGAGAAGGATGATAAATACCAAACAACAACATTGATCATTAGTATGAGGGTTATTTACATTCACAGTCCCTAGAGTATTCCTTTCCCAATATAATCCCAAACAATTAATTAGGCTCACACAAATTTCTCAATTTTAATTTTAGCAACAACAATATCCCTATGGACAATTTTTGATGAAATAAGCATCGAAAAACATGGCATACTGAAGTGGCAAAATAAATTTAAAAAAGCAACTTTAGGCCACATGGACCCTGTATGTTGCCACATTGGCAACCATCTCCTCCCTATACTATTATTTATGTATACATTGAGTCCATACACTATTATTTATGTAATACATTGAGCTCCTAATTTTTTTACACATTTCTATGGAATTTGTGAAGTTGGGGCTCAATAGGTGAATAAATAAAAGCATAGGGGCTCAATGAAACAAAATAAAATGATAGGGGCTTAATACAAAAAATCGTTATAGTTCAGGGGTTTAAAAATAGATTTTGCCTTTAAAATAAGACATATAAACACTTTAACCTGTAACAATTTCAGGTTCAAATACCTAATTGAACAAAAAAATTATTTGAACATCAAAATAGTAAAAGTGAAAAAATTTGGACACCATTTATACATTTATCCCTTATGAAAATAATCACTACACCAAATTCACTTAGTTGTGACAATAAAAATCATCACTAATATTAAAAAATTGTCACAATAAATTAATTGTGATGGTAAAAAATTGTCACGTAAAACTCTGTTACAAAAAGTATATGTAATTTCGACAATTAAAAATTATTACAAATAATATATTTTTTATGACAAAATTTATTTTCATAAAAATTATTTTTGTGACAACATATATTGTAACCATTAAATTTAAATTATCACATAAAATATTATATGTTCACAAATAAAATATTATTTTTTTTGACAATCTAATTTATTGATATAAAAAGTAAAAATAGTGACATTATTTCTTCATCAAATTATTTTTTTATATCTTTATTTCTTCTTCTTTTTCTTCTTCTCTTTTTTTGGAAATCATTTCATTTGACCTTGTTATAGAACTATACTTATAATTATCTTCATCTATGGATATGGATGTAAATATTATTTTCAATTGCTTACTTGTATCGTCATATTTAGCAATGTACCTTATGGTTATTCAAAGAAGTTTCATAATTTTTGGGGTGTATTCAAATTTAAATACACAATTTTTTTAAAATTCAAATTAAAACTATTATAATTGAATATGTCACTCAATTTATATTATCAGAATATATGTCATTCAATTTATATCGTCATAACATATGTCATTGAGTGTTTATACACATTAGAGTACATGTTCTTATTTGAAACTTTCTGTCCAATAACATTAATATTTTTTTCAGAAGGTGAGCAATAAAATGTCCAAGAAAAATGATTATTCTGACTATTTTCAACATATATATATATATGCTTCAACGATCTAGAACTTAGAGACTTCTTGGAAGATTAAATTTACCCATTCGCAAAGGGTGTTGTTAAATCAGTCATGAGCTTAGCTAATATTCTAAAAGCAACACATGCTTTGGAATTTATATATATATAATTCTTTGAGAAAAATAAAATAATCATAAAACAATACATTAATTTAAAAAAAATACATATTAGTTTACTCATATTTTTATAAATATAATAGTTATACAAAATATATTAAAAATTATTAAATTATACTAGATAAAACTTAAAATAAATCATTTTACAAATTTAACGAATTACTAATTTAATACTTTAATTCCAAATCAGAACCAATAAAAAAAATATTATGTAAAAAATTAATAATTAGACAAGTATTAATTCATGGATGTTATATTTTTGCAACAAAAAGCTTGGAAAATAAGAACAAGAAAAATCTTTTCTCTCTTAAAAATTCAACAATCGTTTGAATTAATTGGTAGAAGTTGTTCATACTTAAAGGAGGTTTCAGGTTCGAGTCTTTCCTCAAAATTTTCTTGTGGTTTAAATTTTCTAATTTTTTTTCAATTTAAAATTTAGAGTCTGCAATAAATTAATTTTCTTTTTATTTTCTTGCTTTTATAAATGAGGATAGGAAATCTTAATACTGAATTCCAATAAAACATATTTTGTTTGGTTGGAGGGAAGAAAATTACGAATGCTTTTAACTTTTAAGACCGGAACCAAAAATTGAACTGGTTATTATATTAGTTTGCGATTTAGTCCAATCAGTTAAAATAATATATAAACAAAAATATTTAATAATTTAAACATTTAATAACTAAATTTTATATAATTATTTATTTAAATAGAAAATAAATATATTCACAAAGATAAAATAATATGAATAAAAATATTTTAATGAATTAAATGTTTTAAAAAAATTATTGATTTTAAAAGTAAATTTTTGACAAATTTCTAGTTTCATCGATCAAACTAGTCAATTTAGTTAGATTTATTTTATAATGACCTCCCACATTTGATGGTAATTAGAACTTCAATTAATCTAAAATTGAAGTAAATGAATTCCGTTAAAGTGTAAAATTCTGTCAACGTTTATTTTTTATATATATAAATTTTTTAAAATAAATAAACTTTTTACTACTTAAATTAATATACGTCTCTTGATTGAGTTGAATTCTAATACAAGAAAAAGTACTCCAATTAATAGAAACTCTAGGAAAGCATTGACAAGTAAAAATAATTCATTTTCCTTTGTCTAGTTTGAAAGTTGAGGAACTAAAATCTTCTTTGTTTTTTTGCACTGAAAAAAAAGGTCTATTGATGATGCATTTAGCAAGTTTTTCCTACAGTTCCAGTGCTTCCAAATTGGAAGGATTTATTTCTATTTTCTAGAAGTCCTATTACTAAGCTCCACCCAAACAAAACAACCAATAAAAAAGAAGTAATTCCATTTTCCTTTTCCGTAATGTTGTATTTTCCTTGCAAGATATTTTTTTAACGAGTACAAACCAAAGATTAAATTAGGAAGAAAATTGCTATTGATATTATTTTGAATTTATACTCTAATTAACAAGAAAGCTAGCTATAATGACCATTTCAATAGTTGCAATATTATTCAGCAAAGGGAAGTAATTATTGATTTGCATATTAAGCTAAATTGTTTATAGAGCAGCCATAATATATTTTTTTTCACACTTCACCGCTGGCATTGGTTTAGGAGAATTTAATTTGATAAAAATTTAAACGTCAAATCCTCCATTATAATTAAAAGCCCATCTAAATTGTGTTAAATTGGAGTGTATATAGTGCTAGAACATTGCTTAGAAAATAACATTGTTTTAAATTGCAAAATGCAATTTTTTGTCAAGGAATTTGTACCTACGTACAAATAGAAACATGTATATTATATATAAAGATGTATAGATTAAGCAGCAAAAGTGCTAAATTTAATAGGCCTAACTCTAACCATCACATATATCACTACCCACATGAATCAAATTATTGAATTTAGGCCATCAACCCACACAAACAAATGGGAATGCACTAAAAGGGTTTGGTCTTCTGGGGCTATCTTTCTCATTTTCTATATATTATTGATAAATAAAAAATTATGCTTGAGTGGGTATGTAAATTCAATTGGACAAATGATATTTATACAGAAATTCTCCAAGCAGGATTTGCGTAGAGCCAATACAATATATTACACTTACTTTTTCATTCTTTTTGAACCTTTCAAGGATTATTTCTTCTTGTCAAATTAGTTTTTTTTTTTTTATATCTTTATTTCTTCTTCTTTTTATTCTTCGCTTCTTTTTGAAATCATTTCATTTGACCTTATTCTAAAATTATACTTATAATTATCTTCATCTATTACTTTCAATTGCTCACTTGCATCGTCATGTTTAGAAAGCAATGTATCTTACGGTACCTCAAAGAAGTTCCACTATTTTTGGGGTGTATTCAACTATAAATACGTAACTTTAAAAAAAAATTCAAATTAAAACTATTATAACGGAATATGTCACTCAATTTATACCGTTAAAATATATATCATTAAGTGTTTATACACATTAGATTACATGTCCTTATTTTAAACTTTCTGTCCAATAACATTAATTTTTTTTAGAGAAATTATAATTAATGAGCAATAAAATGTCCAAGAAAAATGATTATTTTGACTATTTTCAATATATATATATATACACACATATACTCATGACTGATTTAACAACACCCTTTACAAGTGGAGTAAATTTAATCTTCCACGAATTCTCTAAGTTCTAAATCTATCCTTGAAGCAACATATGCTTTGGAATTTAGATATTTGATTTTTCATATATATATATGTATATAACTTCATGCTTTTAGAATATTAGCTAAGCTCATGACTGATTTAACAACACCCTTTGTAATTGGGGTAAATTTAATCTTCCACGAAGTCTCTAAGTTCTAGATCGTTGAAGCAACACATGCCTTGGAATTTAGATATTTGATTTTTCATATATATATAAATATATAAACATAAAACAATTTCTTAAAAAAATACATATTAGTTTACTCATATTTTTAGAAATATATATAATAGTTATACAAAATATATTAAAAATTATTAAATTATACTAGATAAAACTTAAAATAAATTATTATACAAATTTAACGAATTACTAAGTAAATACTTTAATTCCAAATCAGAACCAATAAAAAATATTACGTAAAAAATTACTAATCGGTCAAGTATTATAATTCATGGATGTTATATTTTACAACGACAGGCTTGGAAAATAAGAAAAAGAAAAATCTTTTTCTCTCTTCAAAATATGGTAGATGCTGACAGTGATTAATTAATCAACTCACGGAGCTTTCAATCTGAAGTTACAAAGTTGAATGATTGAAAGTTCTAAAAAAGAAAATGGAAATTTAGTTGTTAGCTTAAGAGATTTTTATCGAACTTGTAATACATGATTAAGTTGAAAAATTAATGTTGGTCAAGTTTGTTTTCTGTATCTTGATTTCAATACTAGGATAATACTGAGAAACGTCAAATAGATTAAAAAAAATTGAGTATATTAAATTTAAATATCTAATTTTTAGATTTAAATTAAAATTATTATAAGAATAATATGTTAGGCAACTTATACCGTCAGGATATATGTCATTGAAGTGTACACATATATCTTGATTTGGAACTTTATTTCTGATGGCATTAACCTTTTTACAAAACTTATAATTGGTGAGAAATGTCTAAGTAGAAATTATTATTTTGAAGATTTCCCCAATATATATATATATGAGATAAGCACATATGCAACCAAGTTAACACCCTTTTCAATTGGTTTAATATTCCACTGAAGTACCTTCAAGTTAACAAAAAAATTTTTGTCACTTTAATAATTTATTGTCACCTACCATTAATATAATGACAAAATTTTATTTTCACTAATTTATTATAATGACAATAATATAGTTGTCGGTATAAAAAATCACTTAATAAAGGTAAAAAACTTCGTCTATATTCTATTTTTATTTTATGACGGAATTGACACAGAGTTTCCATCATAATTTTGATTTGAATGAGATAAAAAAAAAGTCAGAGTGTGAGGAAAGAAGAAAAAGAACAAGCCTAAAAGAAGAAAAAGAAGAAGAAGAAGAAAATGTAAAAAAAAAAGGAACAAGAGCACAAAAAAAAAGAGTGCTAGAAAAAAAAAACATAAACTTAAATCACACGAATGATGCATACCTAGTATCATAAATAGGGATCCATGATATAATTTTTAACATTATGTAATATAAAAATATTATATTTGTCCAAAAAATTATAAAAATAATATTTTTAAAGCAAAGCAACACAACACGAACACACATAACCACTCAACACACACTAAACACACATATGCACACACATCCACCCACACACGCGCACACACAAACAAAACTCCAAACACCCGCACACGACCTCACACGCACTCACAACACGAACACAAAAAAAAAAGAAAAAACCTGAGTTTAGGTTTCTTTTTTTTAAGCACCTAAAAATAGAAATAATTTAACAACCAATTAATTTAATTAACCATATAAAATAGTTTAATTTAACTTATTAATTAGTTTGATGATATTTTTTACTTACTATATAAAATTTTTATTAATTTATTTTTATTAGACATAAAATAGAAATTAATCTAAATAAAATTAAAAACTTAATTTCAATTAAATTATAATTATATTTAATTTGAAAGGAAAAATAAATAAAATATTAAATAATTATAAATTTCATATATATTAATATTTTTCTAATAATGTATTGCATGTTATATATTATTTATACTTAATAATTTTATTGTAAGATTGTTTGGACAAAAATGTATGTGTTTTTTTATATATTGATAAAAATATTTTTAATTTATTTTCAAAAAATTTTAGAACTGATAAAGATGATTTTCATAATTTAGATTCCGTCATAATTTTTTGTTGCTAATTTGACTTTTTGTGTCTATCTTAATTCTGTCTTTATTTAAAATTAGAAATTCTCCACCTCTAAATTCTGTCTCTGAATGAGAATTTTCTAGTAGTAACGTTATAAACAAAATTGACAAAAAATTATCAGTGACACATAAAAATATAATTCATGGCAAGAAAAATGATACAAAAATTTAATTCATGACA
>CATIWM010005895.1:0-11014 GCA_949671775.1 Mallotus repandus | reverse complement strand
AATATTTATCCCTATAAGTTCTTAGATTTTTATTCTGCAATTAATTTATTTTTGTTTATCTTATTATTATTTTTGCATGTTAAAAAGGATGTAATTCATTTCTCCTCCCTCCTTTCTTTGTGTGTGCATTTATTTATTTTATTTTATTATGTTTTAATTGTGTAATGGGTTGTAATCTTGTCTCCTCACCTCATTTCTTTGTATGTATTTTCGTAAATTGCTGTTTGTGATAAGTGTTGTGTTTATAAACATGAAATTGGACAAATGTGTAAATTTGGACTTAATTGCAAATTTGACAATTGATTAAAGGCCATTGCAATTTGCATGTAAATAAAGAAATAATTAAATAATTAAAAGTAATAAAACACGAAACACAAACGAAGGCCAACCGTAAGGTTGGGTGGGCATTCCAAAAGCCCATACCCAGTTTTCGAACTCAATCTCTGAGAACGGCTGCTGGGGCCCTCCATGGAATCCAATTGCTATACAGTATGTCCCGGGTCTTATCCGAGTGGTGACTCTTATCTCCGATTTGGGCTTAAAACTCATGTTGTATTTTCTAGTGGGCCTTGAGCCCACATAGTACTGTGGTCGCCAAACACTTGGATGAGCGCTGAACCCCGCCGCCTACAATGGCGACTCCACTGGGGATAGAGAAACTGATTCCAATGTTTTGTGTTTTATCATTTTTAATTATTTTCTTATTTCTTTTGCATTTTCTGCATTCACTACACTTTCTTCACGCAATGTGCACTCAGTCCTAAATAACCCAACAATAGTCATTGCTTTACTGCCTATGTTTCACTCAAACCTAATGGTGAAGTATTTGATTATTGTCACTTATAGCACATACTCATCCACACCGTATTGACCCTTAAGTGAGGAGATGTAATGGAGGTATATCATTGTAGGAGCCGAAACTTATTACCTGAGACTCAGCTCATGTTGTGACTTAGCAACTTCCTATAGGATTTTTCAAATGTATGTTCTTGATGCCATATACTAGAACTTATCTATCAAGCCCAAGCCCACTAATGGTGGACTATATAGAATTGAGCCCAATCCTTTCTTCATGGCCTATTGTAGTAGACTTTGGCTTTATTTATAAAATTTGCTACTTGTCTGCTTATACCGTCTTGAGAGATGTATTATACATGTTAGTTTTATTATCCCCCGATGATAATCAAAATCCAGACCAAAAATCCTAGGACGAGGAACTTGCCATTTGAACACGTGTGTAGGAGGTGGAGTTACTATTTGTAAACTTTGTGTTAACTTCCTTATTATGTGTAAATAAAGAGTGTTTATTTTTTTGCATTTTATGCATACACATCATGCATATTTCTAACCCGTAATTGTTGCAAATATGAAACTCGTTATCTAGTCATGAAACTGGTCATCTAGTCATGATACACATCATGATCCACAAAGGTCTTCTATTTGGACACAATATGAAACTGGTCATCTAGTCAAAACTTTTGAAGGAGCAACAATGGCAAGTTTTGACCTTAAGTCATTCAAGGAACAGTTGAAAGTTGAGATGGTTGAGCAAACTCAGGCAATTATAAGGGAAATGATGGTAGAAATGATGGGACCAGTTAGGCAGAAACAACCAGCACATCAATTACCACCTATTGCCCTTGATGCTGAAAACTTTAGAAAGAAACAAGCAGAAGATGATGTTAAGAATTTACCGGCTGATTCGGTGGGAAGACAAAGTATGGACATTTTTGAAACTATTAAGAAGACAGATTGGGCTAAAAACATAACCAAGGCTGTGACTCATGTTCAGATGATGATGAAAGAGAAGGGAATTGATGCTCCCTTATACTACACCAACCTCAGCCTAGAAAGAGATAATGATCCCTTACCATAAAAATTCAAATTCCCAGATATAAAGAAGTTTACAGGGACTAAAGATCTGCATCTACATTTAAAGCAGTATATAACTTATATGAAGGTGACTGATCTAACGGAGGCCCAAATTATCAAGCAGTTTTTGATGTCTCTAGAAGGGACACCTATCAAATGGTACTATGCCTTGGACCCTCATGTTCAAGCTGACTGGAAAGAATTATGTGCTATATTTATGAAATAGTATAGTCTCAATGTTCAATTGGAAGTCTCCTTGAGAGATTTTTTGAATACTAAATAGAAGTTCAATGAGTCCTTCACTGATTATCTGTCTAGATGCAAGGGAAAGTTAGGATAGATGAAGCACAAACCTACTAAAGCCGATCAATTAATGATAACTATGGAAGGGTGTGTTCCAGTACTTTCCTTGAAGTTAAGGGATCTCAGGATTTAAAATTTTGAGGAATTATATAGATTTGGGATCTAAAAGGAGTCTGAATTAGCACAAGAAAAGAAATTCTTTAGTGGGAGGTCTAGGGGCAAGGAAGGCATTAGTTCAAGCAGCAATGTACAGATCAATGCCATCAGACAGCCTCAAAGATTCTTTAATTTAGGGAGATCTCTCTCTTAGGTTCTAGAAAAGTTAGTCAAAAATAACCTGTTACAACCTTTGCCCCCTAAACAACCCTTACTAAATGCCAATCCCAAACTTTACTGCAAATTCCACCAAGTCATTGGAAATGATACTGATAGTTGCACTTGACTAAAATATAAGGTCCAAGACTTGATTAATTCAGGCAAAATAACTGACCTTAAAACCCGAAAACCAAACACACAAAATAACCCTTTACCCAATTACAAAAAAGTACCACTACCAAATCCACCCATCCTTATGATCGACACTGGCTTGATAGAGGAGCAAGTCCTGAACTCATTTGTTTATGTCACATCCACCTCACAAATCCTAGAACCAAAAGACCTGAATCTATAGAAAAAACCTATAAAACTGATTGTTAATCTCTTGGATATTTGGAGCTTAGATGATAAAGAAAAGGGACGGATTGACATGTGGGACGATGATGAAGAAAGAAAGAGGCAACCTGTTAATAGGATTGAAGAAAAGAAAAGTGAAGAAGATAAAGAAAAATTTATGTCAAAAGCTGAATCAGAAGAAGAAAAGGAAAATCCAAAAGAAGAATCAGAGAGAAAAAAAGAGATAGTTGCTAGTGTCTGGGAATTACTCATGCACTCCAAAGTCCATTGAGAAGTACTGGTTATAGCCTTAGATACTCCTGAAAAAATGGTGGGATCATTAATGGAGAGTCCTCAAGGAGCAATTATTTTCACTAACGATGATTTGCCTTTGGAAGGAAGAGACCACCATAAGGCTCTGTTCATTAAAGCCGAGGTAAAGGGGAAGTTGACCTGTTACATAATGGTTGATAATGGTTTTGCCATAAATGTGTGCCCTCTGAAAATTCTACAAAAATTGAGATTGATTGTTGATGACCTGAAACCATCTAACATGGTTGGCAAGGAATATGACGATACAAAACGGCCTGTGGAGGGAACCTTCAAAGCTTTAGTCAAAACTAGGCCCATTGAGACTTGGGTTAACTTGCATATGATTGACATTCCAATGAATTTTGTCATTCTGTTAGCAAGGCCATGGTTTCATCCTTTGGGAGGAGTATCATCTACAGTGCATCAGAAAATTAAATTCCCATATGAGGAAAATGTGGTCACCATTTCAGCAGAAACTGAGGCCGTTGTTGCTACTTTGAAACTAACTCCTAAAGAAATCCCTATCAGTCCTAGTTTTGAGGTATGTGTGATTTATGAAGATGAGAGATAGATAAAAAGGTCTTGAGCATGATGAGAAGAATGAATTTCATGCTTGGTATAGGGTTGGGAAAGGATAATAGTAGGCCGTCAAAATTTATTGAACGAAAAATGCCGATCTTGAAGTATGGGGTAGGATATCATGGAGCTTATGAGTCTAAAGAGGAGAAAGAAGCTGGAATTGATCTTGAAAAGAATGAAGTGGGAGTTGAATCTGGGAAGAAAGCTCTATGGGAAATATTTGTCAAGGAAGGCATTAGTTACCCGTACACTGGCACTCCTGAACCTCTCATGATGGCAGAGAAGTTAATTTTGAGATTTGAGATCTTTGCTGAGTATGTGAAATGGTTGAAGAAAGAGGCTACTAGTGAACAGAGGACTATAGAAGAGTTGGTGATAGATCAAGGACCTGACTAGGACATCACTGCTACGAAACTGAAGGATGTTGATGATCAAAATGAGGAGCCAGACTTCGAAACCTTTGTCCACAACTCTTTCATTAATGCCTTCTATGATGATTATGATGTTTCTCTTGCTAATTTGTTTGAGATTGATGACTTGTTCTTTTCTAAAGTTGATGCAATAAAATCTGAATTTGCTTACTTATATGACGTGTTTCCTAATGGTTATTCTGCTTATGATGATCATTTCATGCATATATTTGACATTAATTCTGTGCAAACTCAATCATTTAATTTAGGCATAAGTGATAATCCTAAAAATATATTGATTACTTTTGACTTAACTCCTTATAAAAGTGAAAAAATGAGAGAAGTGTTGACAAAAAGACAGAAAGTATTTGCTTGGAGTTATGAAGATATAATTGGGATTGATAGGGAGATTATAAAACACAAAATCCCTACATGTCCTCACATTACACCAGTAAAGTAGAAAAATAGGAAGTTAAGACCAGAATGGGCTCTCTTAATCAAAGAAGAGGTTGACAAATAGCTGAAAGCAAAATTCATGGAAGTAGTAGAGGACACCCAATGGTTGGCTAACATTGTTCCAGTACCCAAGAAGGATGGAAGAGTCAGAATGTGTGTATATTATAGGGATTTGAATAAAGCTTGTCTGAAGGATGATTTTCCTTTATCGCATATTGACATGCTAGTCGATAGTGTGGTCTCCAGCATAATGTACTCCTTTATAGATGGTTTCTCGGGGTATAATCAGATAATGATGGTAGTAATTGATATGTTGAAAATATCCTTCACCACTGAATGAGGGATTTATTGTTACTTGGTGATGCCTTTTGGGCTAAAGAATTTTGGATCTACTTATCTGAGAATGGCTACTACTCTTCTGCATGATATGATCCATAAGGAAATAAAGGTGTATGTAGATGATATGATGGTGAAGTCATCAACTAAAGAAGGACATATCAAGGCTCTAGATAAGTTTCTAGCAAGAGCTGAAAGGTATAACCTTAGACTGAATCCAAAGAAGTGCGTATTTGGGTTTACTTCAGGAAAGCTACTTGGACACATAGTCAGTCAGAGAGGAATTGAAGTTGACCTAGACAAGATCAAGGCGATTAAAGAAATGCCTGCTCCCAAGACCAAGAAAGAAGTAAGGGGTTTCATCGGGCGATTAGAGTACATCAGCAGATTTATAGCCAAGCTTACCACTATTTGTGAACCGATCTTTAAGCTTTTGAGAAAGAAGCAACTAGTGATTTGGGATGATAAGTGTCAGCAGGCTTTCGTGAATATTAAGGATTATCTAATGAATCCTCCGATGTTACAACCACTGAGGCTAGGTAGACCTCTAATCCTCTATCTGGCTATCAAAAAGGAAGCGGTAGGGGCAATGTTAGCTCAGTAAGGGGATGATAGGCTCAAGCATGCAATATACTATCTAAGTAAGAAATTCCTTCCTTATGAAGCTAAGTACGAATTAATAGAGAAGACGTGTTTGGTTGTGATATGGGCAACGAAGAAGCTCCAGCATTATTTTCAGTCTTACAGGGTTCAAGCGGTCTCTAAACATGATCCCCTTAGTTTTAGCAAACTCCATCGATCACAGGGAAGCTAGCCAAGTGGTTGGTTCTGCTCACTAAATTCGATATAGATTAAGTGGCAAAGAAAGTGGTAAAAGGAAGAGCAGTAGCAGATTTCTTGACTCAAAATCCAGTAGATGACAGACAAGAGTGGGAATTAGAGTTTCTAAATGAGCACTTAGGGGCAATAGAGATTCAAGGTTGGAGTATGTACTTTGATGGAGCTATCAATAATAAAGGAGCAGGTATCAGAGTAATTCTTGTCGTGCCAGAAGGAGAAATTATTCCTATGGCAAAAAGATTAAAATTCGAAGTAACAAACAACCAAGCTAAGTACAAGGCCTGCATCTTCAGGTTAGAAACATTACAAAGTGTGGGGGCAGAAGAAATTACTGTGTATAGGGATTCTGTACTAGTAATAAAACAAGCCTCAAAGGAATGGGAGGTGAGAGAAAATAGACTGCGACTATAATGGGATTATTTGATGAATGTATCGTTATCTTTCACTCAATACAAATTCATTCATTTGCCATAAGAAGAAAACCAATTGGCTGATGCACTCGCCACTTTGGCTTCAATGTGGGAGAGTGGAAGGCGAACTGAAGTAAAACCTCTTATTCTAGTAAAGTCTCGAACCCCCTTATTATAAGGAGATAAGAGTGATGCCAGTCGACACTACTGAGAAGTTGTTGTTCCATAGTCTACAGTAGTACTTAAAAGCGGGGCAATTCCCTGAAGATACGGATGAGAAAGAAAGAATGTCTCTCAATATGTTATCTTGTCAGTTTATTAATCATAATAGAATGTTGTATGAAAGGATGCCAATTGGGGTACATTTGAGATGTGTTGATGAAGAAGAGGCAGAAAAGCCCATGGAAGCAGTTCACAAGGGCATGTGTGGGCCACATATGAATGGGACAGTCTTGGCTAAGAAAATAGCACGCCAGGGTTAATTCTGGTTGACAATGGAAACAGACTGTGTGAAATTTATGTAGATTTGTCATAACTGTCAAGCATACTGTAATGTTAGTCATTTGTCATCCGTAGAACTTCAGGGGATGACTTCTCTTTGGCTGTTTGCAATTTAGGGAATTGGGATAAATAAGGAGATAAATCCGAGAGCATCGAATGGTCATTATTACATTGTGGTGGCTATCAATTATTTCTCTAAGTGGGTAGAGGCAGAATCATATACTACTGTCGAGTCAAAACAAATGGCAAGGTTTATTGAAAGAAATATAATCTGATTGTATGGGTTACCTCATCACGTTGTCACTGATAACGGTGTTTAGTTATGGGCAGAGGTAGCTGCCTTATTAAAGGAGTACAAAATTGAGCATCACATGTCATCACTGTATAGACCACAAGCAAATGGTGCAATGCGAATAAAACTGTGAAGAGAATCTTGGCTAAAATGATAGAAAATTATTAGGATTGGTTGGACTATCTGCAATTTACATTATGGGGATATAGGACTACCGCTAGAACATCAACCAGTGTAACTCCATATTCTTTTGTATATGGATGTGAAGCAATATTGCCAGTGGAGGTGGAGATTCAATCATTACGATTTTTATTAGAGTCTAAGATCCCTGAATATCAATGGGTGGAAAGCAAATTGGTGCAACTAACGTTGTTAGATGAGAAGAGAATGAAGGCGATCTACCATTCACAATTGTATCAAAAGAGGATAGCCCGAGCTTATAATAAAAAAGTCAAACCTAGAAAGATCAAGGAGGGTAATTTGGTATTGAAGCTCACCAAGCCAATCATGACTAATCCACGAGGAAAGTTTAAGCTAAATTGGGAGGGTCTGTATGTAGTAAAGAAGTTGTTTTCTAATGGTGCTGCTATTATATCTGATTTGGAAGGAAATGAGTTCAGAGAGCCCATCAACTTAGAAAAACTCAAGAAATACTTTCAGTAAAGTCTCATTAGGGAGAAAACCTCAAAAGAGGTTAACTAGGCCAAAGTTAGGGATAATAAAAATAAAAATATAGAGAGAAAGAAAAATAGTTAGTTGGAAAACTTACAGGGGCAAGCCACCTAACGACAGGAGTCATGTTAAAAGCGAAATGTATAATTATTTGTGCTTGAATAAAATGAAATAGTTTGTCTTATTTGTTGTCAAACATTGTATAAAATCTTCATTACAAATTGGATAACTAAAAGAAAATAACATCAAACAAAAATAGATAAAGATAAAGTTATAGGAACTAATTTTTTTTTTATTTTCTTTTGTTGAGTATCGTGGACACTAAATGCATATAGTTCCATTGTTCTTCTATTTTGCATAAACTCATCCTTCTCTGTCTGTTGAACCTGAATCCACTCCTTATACTGGTCATCAGTAGACAGGTCTCCATCATAAGTGATGTTCCTCAGAATGGTTCTATGAGGCCAGGTGGTGATCAGATTGTCTAGAAAATTTTGAGAAAGGGGCCATGGCTCAAATTCATGTACAGGTTCCACAATCAGCTGCTTCATCCCATATTACCGACAGAGGCGAGAAGGATTGTAGAAAGTAGCAAATTGTAATCCTGCTACCGGGATCTAATAAGTATAAGAACGAATGGTCACATGCTTAATTCTCCACCATGAACACATCCACTAAATTATAGAGTCTGTGAAAGTGATCAACCAGTTCATCGTATCTCCTGGAAGCGGCTGTAGTCTCCTGGTGCGGCAGTGCTTTGCTTTATAACGGACAATATCTCTAAGAGGCTTGAGTAGTCTTAATTTTTCATGGAACCAAGCCTGTAGCAGAAAGCGATAATTAAAAAAAGAGTAAAGTAATAGGCTAACCTCTAGCAGCAATGGACTCCTAGAAAAGCACTGAGTTTCTGAAAATTCATCAAGCCCAATGATAGTATCTGCCAGAATGAGTGGTAAGGGATTGAACCCCATCTCCACTTGATCCAAGATGTGGAGAACCTTAAGATTACATTTACCAGAAGGAGAAATAAACAAGAATTGTGCATATAAGCAGAGAGCAATCATCGGAGGCCAGTAGACCTCCTTAGCATCCACTACTATGACAGCCTCTAAGAAGGACTCGACTGAAATTTTAGTTTTAAAAATATGGCAGATAGAAGACTATGGAGAAAAGATGAACAGTCAGGCCATCTTGTATTGAACAGAATGCAAGTCTAGAATTCTCAGTTGAGGGGTTGCAATTTGACAAGTAAAATCCATCTAACAACCCAGGATAGCTCCAAATTCTTCAGGCAAGGGGCAGATCTCGAAAGAGTTGAATTAGAAGACATATTTTTTGGGATCCCAAAATTGAGCCACAGTATGCAGAAAAGGAAAGTTGATCTTCCTAGCATGCAAAGATCTGAAGACTGACAAGTGAAAAGGCTCTAATTTTGCTCATGTTTCACTATCTAAGCTCTTCATGACTAGTTGTAGTTGTTTGAGACTTCTCTCAGTCATGTTTTGGGTTGTTAGTATTGTTTAGAGAGGAGAATTGAAGAGTGGCGGTGTAAAGATGAATAAGTACAGGTGCTTTATAGGAAAAATTAGGGCTACAGAAGGGGAACCTACAGAATTGAGGCACTGCGGCAATATAGAGACATTTTAATGTCGCCTTTTTTGCACAAAAGAAGACACCTCAATGATGAGGCGACATGTCCTCAACAGATGTGGGCATGATACTTTTGCTGTTTTATTTAGATTCATTGCTTTGTAAATGAATTTCAGTTGTTGAAAAAGGAATTTGAATGATTTAAGGCTCTTGATTGATTAAAAATATTGATTGAAATAAGTGCCAAAGCAATTGAAACAAGAAAAAACATGAATATTCCAAATATGAAACATGACCAAGCCAGTAAAACAAGCAATGTCAAGAATTAATCCCAGTCTTAGAGGCATCTGAATCAGTAACCTCTGCATCTTTGCCCTCCTCATCGTCGTCACCATCATCCTCCTCGTCGTCACCATCATCCTCCTCATCATCGCCAACCTGAAGAGCAATAACCTAACATTCAAGCCCAATGACCATGGCCTAGCTGGTATTATCTTGGTCTGCCCAAGCACAATAAGAGGTAAGAAATCACTAAAGCATGCATACATATAGAAGTAGGAGATTATGTTACCTTTCACTGATGTGTCATATTCAGTTTTGAATCTTTTAGGAATGTGTTTTCTCAAAAAAAAATAAGAGAGCTAGCTCTGATGCATAGGATACAGTCCTGTTGTGGGGTTTCACCTCACGCCTGTCAGGCTACATAACTTGTTTTGTTTAGTTTTTCCTGATGCCTGTGAGGCTACCTGGCTTGTTTTGTTTAGTTTTTCCTGACGCCTATGAGGCTACATGGCTTGTTTGAATTAACCCTGCTTGACGCCCCAGAGGCTATATGGCACTCTTCAGTCCACCTTACCTGAAGCCAGAAGTGGCTAAAAGCCTCCTGTCTCATGTGACAAGTTTTTATTTTTAGTTTTCTCCTCTCTGATTGTACTCTAAGGTCGACGGTACAGAAGATGGAGTTACTAATCAAAGTATCAATATCTTTGCCTCTCGGGTTCGTATCCTGAGGTTAATGGTATAAATTTTGGAAAGATGACCTCTTGGGTTGTGCCTTGAGGCTGATGGCGCAAATTCCAAGAAGATGACCTCTCGGGTTGTACCCCGAGGCTGATGGCGTAAATTCTAAGAAGATGGCCTCTCAAGTTGTACCCTGAGGATGATGGTTCAAAAAAATTCAAACAGTTTCCTGAAGATAAAGTTCAATTCACCTTTTGGGTTGTACCATGAGGTCGACGGTGCAGAAGACATAGCTTGTTGATCGAAGTATCAGAATTTCACCTTTTAGGTTATACCCCGAGGTCAACATTGCAGAAATATAATACTCGATAGTCTTCTCAGACATATGGTTCTGAAAATTTGTATCCTTTTAATTATGTGCATGCATGCTTTTTCATAAATCTTGTTTTATTACTTGCATTTCAATTTTTGAAAAACCAGGGGGCAAACCGTAGACACCTGGTTTGATCGACCCGTAACATGGGGGCAAATTGTGGATGCCTGGTTTGATCAGCTCGAAACAAAAGCCCAATGATGAAATTAAACGAACACTGAACGGAAAAGAATAGCCTGAAACTCTTAAAAATGGACTTAAAGCCCAATGAATCTTAAAAGCCCATCAAAAGCCCAAGCCCAAATATATATATATATATATTTATATGTTATTAAAAAAAGAAAAGAAAAAGGATGATTTGATAGGAAAGAGTGATTGATTGGAGAGAGGGAAAAAAGATAGAGAAGGATAGAGGGGAGAGGGACATGATGATGGATGTCTTTAGAAAAAAGGGGAA
>CATIWM010005886.1:0-39686 GCA_949671775.1 Mallotus repandus | reverse complement strand
GACTATAAAATATAATTATCAGAGATTTTTTTTTGTATGCATGCCAATGTTATTAAGCAAGTATAGGTAGAACATAAGCCAAAACCACTTTGATTTGCTTTGGATTTTGGCAATAGATCATGACAGTGTTCAAAACTACTGATGTTCTATTGATATATACTTAATTGATTATATCTTACTTTTAATTAATTTTTTTAATTATCAATATCAGAATTTACTAGCTTCTAAATAATTTATTTAATTTCAAATATAATTATATGAATCATAAAAATCTTTCAATAATTAAATTAATACGTTACATACATTGCGATTCAAACTTAATATATTATTTAAACAAGTTAAGCCCTTACCAACTGATCTCGAAACTTCACTTAAACCCTTTTTGTTGGCTGCAATTGCCATAAGTCCAAATGTAAATTACCAAAATAGATCAATCTGGATATTGGATTTAATTACTTTTCTTTTTCCAAAAAGTACAGCAATGCCTAATATTCTTCCAAGTGGATCGTTAACTTCAAGTTTTCCTGTCCCTTTACTAATTAATTATTAGCACTCTAATAAACCTATTTTTTCCCTACAAGTCATTAGACTTAATACAAGATCAATAATAATAATAATAATAATAGACTAAAAAAAATAAGCAAGTGTGCATAAGTTAAACTTGAAGGTTAGTGATGTCACTGCTTTCATATCCATCACTAAACAAGAGAAGAAATAATTAAATTAATTAAATTATTAGTGACGAAATTCAAAAAGGTAATGATACTACATTAAAAGAGAATCAAGTTATATTTTATTTATATGTTAAAAATAATTATTTATTAAAGAAAGCTCTCTGTGGTGATTAAGATGGTGACATTATTGTTAAAGAAGATGCAAATTTAAAAGGTTTAGCTTAGGGAGATGGAGAAGCACCAAAAGGAAGGTTGTTGATAGGATGTCTTCTTCTTCTTTCAAAGGGTTTTATTTTGGAAGTTTAGTGCAAGTGATTGCAATAATTTCTGTGCGGTTGTTTGCTTCTTGGTTAATATCCAAAAAGAGTTGTTGAATGAGGTATGAGGTATCATCATATACAGATGGTTTAAGTAAGCTAATTATTTGATGTGTCATAAGCAATACCATACCATCTCATTCAAATTCAAATTCGTAAATAAGGACTATTTGACAGAATAAGAGTTCAGATTATACAATTAATATATCAATTGGGGGAGATTTATTTGCTTGAGCATAATAAAATTTTTTTTTGTCTGAACTATTGGTATTTAAAATTTATTTAATTTGAACTAATTCGGTTCAATCGGAATAGAACCATAAGAACAATAAAGATCTCCAATAACTAATTCAAAACGGTTGTATACATCAGAATTCAAATTCAAAATCTTATTTAAGTAAGAATAACTTCTAACAGTTAATTTCAATGGTTATTAGTTGCTTGAGCATAATAAAATTAAATAAAAATTATGGCAGTTAGATGTTGGTGAAAAGGAGATAATGTCTTTTTAATTTCGAGTAATTTTCATACCTTTTAGTGAAACTAACAGGTGAAATCTCACACATCCAATTGTGTAGAGTTTTAAGAATAATTATCGAATTCGAAGATCTATTCTGGGTGAAAGATTAGCAACTTGTCTTACTGACCAATAACATGTTGTATTATGCACATCGATTCTCTGAAGTGGAGAACTGGGATGATGAGAAAATGGAGGTTAGTGTAAGAGTCTTGTTTTAATACAATAAGAAAGAAGCCATTATAGCTTTTCTTGCGATACCATGTAACATTATAGTTTGCATTATTGTATAAATTATGAAACAAGTGACTAATCACGTGGGTGGGTTTGTATTAATTTGAACTCAAATTATTGTTTAACTGAGACTAATTTGTTCACTTATGTAAAAGATAAATTTTATGAACAATCACTAAACTTTACACTTAATTACAAAATAGTATCATAACTTCAATTTTTATCTTTTTAATTACTTAATTTTAGTGTAAAGTCACTCATTCAATTTCAGCCATGTTTTATGACGTGGCTACTAGAGCTACTACGTCATTTGTCACTAATTCAATTAATTTTTATGGTCAACTAATAAATAAAATTGATAATTTTTTAAATATATATATATATATATATATATATATATATAATAAATAATATTTTTAAAATTTTTCTTAAATTTTAAAAACTTTATAATCAAGTGATATATGTTTGTAAAAATTGACTAATTTTATTTGTTAATATAAATATCAAATTAGTAATTGACCAGTATTTAATTTTAATGGTAGAATAAAAAAATTTATTTGTGTAGGTATAAAATTTTTTGTATATATTTAAAAATTTAAGCTAATGGATAAAATTTAAAATTTTTTTATTCAATCATTGGAAATAATTTTTCAAAATTTATAGTATTTAACTGCACTAAAAAAAGTTATAAGACTTTATTGTACCCACCAAAGTCCAATTTGATCTAATTTCACAAAAAAAAAGTTCTAATTTAGCTAAAAAAAGAAAAAAATCGAATGTAAAATTAGAACAAAATATAGATATGCAATTTGTACTTCAATCTACATCTATATGCAAATGCAATGAATGTGTTTATATACATAAAAAAAAAAAAAGCCATGTTTAATTTTTTCATTAATATATATATATATGCACCAACTTGATGCAATTTTCATCATCAACCACATCATCATAAAATCAAGATAGTGACAAGACTGTTACAACTTAATTTCTGACATAATTAATTTAATTAAACCTTGTATTATATATCCTAATTGTAATATAAAAAATGAAGTTTAGGGCATATACTGATGTATATGTGTTGAGCACACTAATTAAATTAAATTAAAATTGTGATATGTTTGTTCCTTAACAACCAATTAATTAATTAATTAAAGGTAATGTAATATTAAGTTATAGATTGATATTAACAGAAAAAAAAAATTAAGAAATTGGGTATGCTCCTGTGATTGGGCACATTCTGAGGAATCTTCCACTGTTGCGGCAATGCTCTTCCTTATAAAAGGATGGTTTCTGAATTATAAGACAGTGATATCCTAACGACCACCAAGCCTCCCTCACTTGTGTTGCTTAATTGACACATACATACAAATATATGTTTAAATTGTTTTTTTTTTTAATTATGAAACAGTATTGTACTTTTTTGGATATAGAAATAATTTTCATTTTTATTTTAATGATTTTTATCAGTTTTTTTTAAATGCTCCGATGAGAATTGAATATAAAAATAATTTATTTTCACACTTTATGACTACAGTGGATTGAAAATATTGATTTTCTGAGAATTTAAATATCTGACATCCTATTATAAAATGTTCTCGCACAAAAATTTTGTAAATATTTATAATAAATTAATGAATAAAATATGTTCACGGAATTTATGCGGTTTTTCAATAACATAACAAACATGTTTTAGATTAAAAATTTCTAATAAATTAATGAATGAAAATACGAGAAAATTTTAATATATTTTAAATTTTTTCACGGAACTTATGCTGTTTTTCAATAACAAAAACTTTTTAGATTAAAAATTAAAGCAGTAATTATAAACATGCTTATTGGTATCATCAATCACAGATATTATAATAACCCAGCTACTAGCCCAGATTATACAATGATAATTATTTTTTCCTCTTATCCAACACATTCTTTACTTAGATTTAGATCAACATTTCACATCCAGTAAAAAATAATTAACTTCAGCCCATGGATGGCATAATCTTAAAGGACATTTCTGTTTATTTTCTTGTGGATTTTATATAAAATTTTTTTTATTAGTGTTAGGGTTTTTTTCAGTAAATCAGCCTATATTGAAACATATACAAATTTTTATTTGATTGAATGAAAATTTATTAAGTTTAATTAAAAAATTTTGAAAAAAATCAGAAAGGTTAAAATAAAAAACATTTGAATATAAATGTGTGCATTTATCCAAAGTCATATGCTTATTTCAGCAAAATTACTTTTTCAAAGTTGTGCACTGACTACAAAAGACAGAAATAATTTAGAAAACTGAAAGGTTCATGTACCCATGTGAAAAGAAAATAAATAATTGATGCATTATGAGTTATAGCCCCCTATTGTTGAATTAATTTTCGGTTTATGACTTTTTTAAAAAAAAATCTGGAAAACAATATAAAGACACTGTAAAATTATTATTTTTCATGTTTTAAGATTGATTTTTTTAGAAATAAATTATTTCAATTTTTCCACATTTTAGTTGATGGCTTTTAAGTAAATTAGACTAGAATTGAATTAAACTTCCAAAAAAAAAATTGAGGACATATTATCTTCTTTTTCTTTTTTTAAGATGTTTAGCTACCTTCAATATTTATAATGTATCTTTATATCTATACAATTATTGTTTACTCTCTATTTGATAGGTCAGTAAAAAAAATATGAATAAAAAATAAAAAATTATTAATTTTTATTTTTTAACATAAAAAAGAAAGAGACATTTATATCTACACACTGTAGATATTGCAGGTAGCGACATTTATCATTTTGTATTGTTAGAGCATCTCCAATAAACTCTTTATTTTAGCAAAATTTTCTACTTTGAAGAGCTAAACCAAAAAAATAGTTTTAAATACACTCTCTATATTTTTATTTTAGAGTAGAGAGTTGGTTTGACTCTCTACATGTAGAGAGTTAAATTTCATTCTCTACATGTAGAGAGTCAAATTTCACTATCTACTCTAAAATATTTCAATTTCCTATGCAAAATATTAATTGATATTTATCTATTTATTGAAAAAAGTTTTTCTCTTTCATCAAATGGAGGGAAATAATTAAATAAATAGAAAAAAAATTTTAAAAGTAAAAGATGAAAAAATATTAAATATTAATATTTATTGGATAAAGTAAAATAAAAATTAAAAATATAAAAAGTCTATTAGAATGGTATAAATTTTTTCACTCTTCATATTTAAAAATTCTTTGAGATAATATTTATTATATAAAAAATGCTCTGTAAAATAAACAGTATTGTTGGAGATGCTATTGGATACTCTCAAGTAAGAGACACCTAGCCAAGAATTTATAGAAATGAAACAGTGTTCAAAGCAAGAAGTCTAAAGTAGTTAAGAAAGTTAGAAAAATAATTGAAAAAAGGTTAGCAAATTCGTATCTTGTGTGCTCAAATGAGTGGTACTAGTATGCTAAAAAAAAAAAAAGGAGTCGTACTGATCATATATTCCTTTAGAAATATGCATTGACAAAATAAGATTAAATTTTTTGTTTTGAAAAAATCGTACTCATTTATCTGGTAGTCAAAATAATACGGAACATCTGATTTGAGCCAAATTTAAATTCTTCCTTTGTAACACTTGCGAAATAATACTCTTTTGTGTACTTTAAATCTAATTCAATGACTAGCATTATTTCATATTCAAGCCTTTTGAATATATTCTGCTTACGTTTTAACTTAATTTTGTTTTGCTTGGTAATGTGAGGGAGAAGTAGGAGATTTGAAACTTTTGTGAGGTTCTTAACTATACATATACATACAAAGTTTTTCATAAAAAAAAAATTATGCTAACTATCAATTGCCATTAGGTATTTTAGAATACCTCTTCTCTCAAACTGTTTTGAAAGATTTTAACCTACAATATTCTCATTCCCATTCATTGGATCATGTCTTACTCTTAGATTTTATACAATGGAACTCATTGAACTTTGATTGGGATTCAGATTTGCATATAACTTTATTCTTTTGAAAATAGTTCTATTTTTTTGGTTAATGTATGGATATAAAATAAACGATCTTAAATATTCAATATTAAATATCAACCATTCGAATCAATTAAAATGAGTTAACTGATATTTTTATTTATAAAAATTTTAAATTTAAGTTTACAGTATCGCCATTTATTAATAATATTAATTATTGAGTACTTTTTATTTTCCATTATAGCATAAAAGAGATGGAGAGTGGAATCGATTTCAGGTGAAATTGTATGTCTAGAATAGGGTTGGTTATACGGTTAATTATAGAGTACTTCTTTATTCAATTGAATTACATTTGTATTTTTTATTTTTTGAAGAAAATGGCTAAAAATTAAGAAAAAGGAGAAGAAAGGCTCAAAGTTTTTATAAGCTGCATTAGTTTGATACAAAATCAACAAAATTGTGCATAATTGGTACAAACTTAAATCTGGTCTAGCTAGAATTTGACATACTATATATACAAGAATGAGAATCACAATTTTTTTTTGTGATTAGAAGACAAAATTAAAGAAAACTAATAAACATAATAGAAAATTTCAAAATAATTGAGTGACAAAGATGCTTAATTAAAAAAAAATAAATCTACAAATCACAATCAAAAGAAGAAGGAGAAGTCCAAATAGAAGCGGAGAGTAGTCGTCTAGATTTCCAACCCAGAACTAATCTATTGCAACCCAACTCCTCCACCCTATATCCATCATTAAATAATCCTAGCAATAGCTTTGCCTGGCAATGATTAGCAAAGCTCATATTTACTGGCCTAAACCCTGCCGCACTCAACCATTCCCCCCAACAGCTACTCTCCCCATTAGCTCCCTTGTATATCCGACCCACAGACCCAGCTATTCCGGGCCCCAAGAACACTCTCTCCACCAATGCCCGTGCCCGACTCTGCATCGGAAAACCCGCTTCCAGTGAGTCATACATAGCAGAGTAATGATGTAATGAGTCCATAAACCGACCCATAAATCCACCATCTCCAATGGGTCCTGCCTCTTCTTCTACAAGAGTTACTAATCTCGGGTTTAGGATCTTGGCTCTGGACAAAAACGGAGCGACCGAATCGGGTGCCCGATAATTAAAGTGAGGAAGGTGTAGCATGCAGTTCATTACCAATGCTTCTCCTTTCACCAACTTCAAAGCGGACTGTCTAAAAGACTCGTCAGAATCTAATCTACACTGATGAAAAGAAAACGGCAGTCCAATAGATGTGGCAAAAGCCACCAGACGACGACCCGTTTCTTGAACTGTACCGATTGATCTCTTGCCGCTGTTGCCACCTCTCGACAAGGCGGTGATTCTGAGATGTGTGGTCGGGGGGCCTTCTTTTCTCGAAACAAGCGATTGCATCAATGATGCCCATTGGATGCCTTCCATAATGTCATAGTCAATTATGTGGATTCTTTTGTCCTGTGATACAGCTTCAAGAATCGCTTGATTCGCAGAGAAATGCCCGAACTTTACGTACGGGGACATGTCTTGAAGCAACTGAAACGCTGCAAGAACGTCCCCTGGATGATGGTGGTCGTCGCGGTGGTGATTGTGATACGGTCCGTTGTTTATTACATGTTTAGTAGCAGCAGTGCTGTTGCCTTCTAGTAAACCTTGCAAGGCGTCGGTGAAATAAGCTGCTAATCTTTCCATGTTGGTCCCGTCATTTGGGGAAACCAATTCTTTGAGCCGAACCAATATCACCCGAGCCAGTTCCCGGCTTTTGTTGACACCGGTGAGCGCCTCAGCTGCGGCCATCAGTAGATGGACTAATCTCAACCCTTTGAAATCTTCACCGCTGTATGTTTCTTGATCATCTATCATCGTCATGGTGTCAATGGACGGAGAGTTAGTACTAGTAGAGTTGCAAGTAATGTCATGGTTCTGATTCAATCCGCCATCTTCAGTAATGGACTGTATAAGATCTTGAAAGTCGTCGTGGTTAGCTGATAAGGCTTCCCAGTCGACAACTGGAGACCAATCATTCCAAGTGCAGGCATGATCATGGTCATTTTCAGTGGAAGTGGTGGTGGTGCTATAGCCCGAGAAGTCAAGCTCAAAGCCGCCATCAATAGCGATGGCCATGGTGATTGATTGGCAGCTGTATAGCTATAGCTTTGTAAAAAATGTACTACTATATCAGGTAGGTGCCGCGCAAAACAGAGCTATGGAAGGGGACGTAGTTGTCATTAAGGTTGATCCGCTGGATACTGGACTAAGATAAAAGGATCAAATTTGCCATCTATCACTACTTCTTTGGCAGATGATATCAATTCGGCTGCAAAATCCAATGAGATGGCTGATGGTAGCTGCAAGGGTAAAAGTAAAGTGGATGTGGATGTGGATTGTATTGAATCTGGAAGTTTCTCTGTCTCTCAAAGGGAAATTTATAACGAGGATAGTTCTCATGCCCTTGAATCTGTGCATCAGGAACTGAATGGTTCAATGGGTTATAATTTTGCTAATGGGTATCACCTACAGGGCAGAATGAAGTTGCTAATGGTTTGGGTAGGCTATGCACCATGATTAGTTCACATCCGTCAAAACGCCCAACTGGTGGAGTTGTGGCAATTGTTGAAAGATCCTCTCGTCGAGACACTGTTGTTGGTTTTCTATATGTCAAGCAATGGTTTTACTACAGGGAAGGTTGTAAAAAAGTGTACATATATATATAAAGGAAAAGGGCACTCGGAGTGGGAAGAGGCTAAGACAAGAGACAATGAGGGATGTAAATTGGATGGGTTTGTGGCCTTAACTAAGATGGTCAGTTTATCACTTGGTTTGTTTTGGTTTTTATAGATAAAGAACACTGCCATTAAAGGGTCTTAATCATGATTAGGAAATTTAAATTTTAATTAATTGCTCTGATGCCCTTGTATTATAAAGATGTTGAATTCTTAATTAGACTTTTTTTTTTCACTGGTAACCAGGGAAAAGGGGAAGGGGCTAGGATGCGAACCCGAGTTTTAAAGGTGCCAGTGATAAATTTTGACCATCAGATCAAGGACGCGTCAATAATTCTTAATTAGACTAACTAATATATTTTTTGTAACTACCATATAGTTTTTCTATAATTAGACTAGCTAATTTTTGTATATTTTTTTGAAAATTGCATGTATTACAAGTTGTATCCGAATAAGGTAACGACCAATCAAAGAGCGCCACCTGCAATATTACTATATATGTACTCTCTGACTAATAATGGAATAAATTCATGCTTAATATTAGTTAGGTGGATGGCATTAACTAATGTATAAGTATTCAATGGAAATTCTAAGTTTTGCCACATATATCTAAGGCCCTTTAATTAACTAATGTAGAAGTGGACCGTTGTGAACAAGAACAATTTCAATAATGAATTTGCAAACACATATCTGTTGATGATTAAATCATTAGATGATTGGGTTCCCTTTTCTTTTTCTTTTCATTGTGAGTAATAAAAAATAAAATACAAATTTAGTATTGATTTTTTTAAAAACTTTTTTTTATCAATAATAGTTAAATTAGTTGATAAATAATTGTTCTCGTCTAAATCACGTAATTTTCTTTTTGTTAGAAAGAGCAGTTTTTTTTCTATATATTTCACAATAAAATTATTTATTAATTTATGTTTTATTTATATTTTTTTGATATATTCGTTTAGTGCCTTATCACTCCTATACTCTTTTAATTTTCATTAATTATTTAAAATAACTTTAATAAATAAACTTCGTTGAATAATCATGGACAATCCAGTCTATATACCAACATCTTAAATTATTTTAAATGAATTTTTAAACTAAATTATGATTTAATACCTTATGCAATAAATAGTCAATTATTTCTTTTTTTGTTAATTGAGAATTCACATGACTCAAACATTGATGGATTATATAATAAGAGGGATAATATTTCCTTTTTAAATTATGGTAGAATTCGAAATCTGCATTTTAAAATGCCTTTAAAAAAAATTACCATTTAACTATTTTTTCACTGACGTCCAATTATTTCTTGTAATTAGCTCAAATTTTGATACCGTTTTCCCATATCATACGAGATTGGCATTCAATTCCATTTTTAGAACAAAACAAGGTTCATTTCATTCGGTATGAATCAATGCTTTCTGTAAGCATTTTTGCTTGGTGAATTTACTATGAACTCCAAAAATATTATTGCACATACGGTACTAAACAATTTTCTTAGAAAAAAATTTGAGAACATTAACTAAATTCTGCAAGTGGCCTAAGGTGGCCGCAGTAATAGTAATAATAACAATAATATATATCAATTATGAGGCCTATAAGAGAGATTAACGTAAAAAGACATGGAAGCATATTTAAAGATGGGAAAATAGAGGTGTACGATAGCAAGAATTCAACAAGCAGTTACTGTCATCAAAACGGCAGAGAGAGTGACTACTTACAATTCTAAATTAATGAGGAAATCATCAAAACGAAAGCTCAGTTGAGTAGGAAAGGGCAAAAGATTTCGGACAAAGGTTTTAACCTTTAATTTATTAACGTAGCATAAAAACCTCCAGCAGTTGTAATTGAATTAATTAAAAAAAAGGCCTCCTTACTTACAAAATCTTAAACTTTAAGAATTTTAACAATTTTAGCATGTTTTTTCAATTTTTATTTAAAAATCTTTAACTTTACATATTTTAACAAATTTAATATATTTTTTAAAAATTTATAAAAAAATTTAAAACTTTTAACAATTTTAGTATATTCTTTTAAAATTTATCAACAAAAAAATTTATTTTAATATTAAACTATATTTCTTTAATCAATATATTATGATCTGATAAAATTTTATGTTGATATAGCACTAAATATTTTTAATTTAAAAAGAAAGAATTTAAAAATTTAGCAAAAATTTTCTCTTAAAATATAATATTTTAAAATTAAAAAATATGTATACAATATTTTAATTTGTTGTTGTTTATGTAACATTGAAATATCTTTTTCACTTTAAAAATGTAAAATTTAAATCTTTAAATAATTTTAACATGTTATTAATTAAAAAATTCATTTTAATGACATATAAGTAATTCTAAAATTATAACAAATTAAAATACTATTTTTTTATTTTAAAATGGTACATTTTAAGATGAAAAATTTTACTAACTCATTAAATTTTGTTTTATTAATTAAAAGAAATTTAGTGTCATATCAACATTAAGTGCTACAACCTTTGACAAGATACTAAGAAATTGATTGAACAAATATAATTTAATATTAGCCTAATTATCTAAAAAAATTATGAACTTTATGAGTTTTAATAATTTTTGACAAAATTTTTAAGAAAATACTAAAATTGTTAAAGATATAAAATTTTTGATTTTTTATAAATTTTAAAAGAATGTATTAAATTTGTTAAAATATATAAAGTTCAAGAAATTTAATTAAAAGTTAAAAAAATGTTAAAATTGTTAAAACTCGTAAAGTTCAAGATTTTTTTATGTAATTAGCAAAAAAAAGATAACTAATGGCAAGGATCAGATTTTTTTTTTATTAAAAAATATAAATTTTTTATATTTAAAAATTAATTATCTAAACATGTTGCGATCATGTTTCAAATTCGAATAACAGTTTTTAGTATGTATGCATTTCATTTGTCCATTTATATAATAGACTCAAAAAATAGATTTTTTAAAGTTTTAATTTAATATTTATATTAATATGAAATTGATGTTAATATTAATGTTCAAACTCTCATAAACCTTAAAATAGTTTAAGGTAAAATTATATTAAACTCATCCTAAATTTAATATAATTTTACCTTAAACTGTTTTAAGTTTTATAATTTAAAAATAAACTAAGTTTTTTCAAACATTTTAATTTTTTATTGTCTCCAATTCTAATTTAACTGACTGTCCAAACTATTGAAGATAATAGTGTTAAATTTTTTATGAAATAATGTCACGTACATCATGAAATTTTATTTTTTCCAAGAAGCAATAGCTGTATATTGAGAATTGGTATGGACAAAAGTTGTGGTAATATAGATGTAAATGGACGTTGAAAATCAAATGATATTTTTTTTTATATTCATAATCAAATAAAAAATAAAAAAATAAAAAAATGTATTTAATAAAAATAATAAAAATTATTTTTCCAAGCCACAAATCTCAAACGTATTAAATTTTCATTAAACAAAAGGTGCATGAGAAAGATGTACAGCACTCTCTTCATTTTGTCCAAGCGATGTTTTTGTGACCACGTCATCAGTGCTGAAAGTCACGTCAGAAGTTGCCGGCTCCACCATCTTAAACCACCAGCATCTTCCTCTTCCTTCACTAAGTTTTCTTTCTCTGCCCTAAGAATGTTTGCTTATCGATCCTGGACCTGCATGTAGGGTTTACGTCAAGGGCTCCACTTCTATGTGCCCTAAAATCTTTTAAAGTCAAATTTCATTTTGATGGGACTTCCTTGATTTGATTGATTGATTTGATAACCAAGTTAAAATATATTTCCAAAAAAAAAATGTTAAAATGTGGTGCTTCTGGGCTCCATTTGAAGATGTAAGACCAAGTTCTGTTTGGGCCAAACTTATATATATAATAACATTTATTTTATTGAAAGAGTTTTTCAAAAAAAAAAAAATACATATAATATAAAATTAATTATCTTATCAAATTTAAATTATATATATATTAAAAATTTATCAAACTCAAATTTGAGAATAATTAAAATTTATCTTACTATCAAATTATAACCATATCAAGTGCAAAAAATATTTAACTAATTTATATTTTTAAATGAGTTTTAAAAATAATTTTATTATAATTAACAAGAGTTGAAAAATCTTAGTTTAACCTGATAAAAAAAAGAAAAATCTTAGTTTAACTAATGTTGGTCCAAGTAATATGAAATTTTGATACCACTACGTAAGCTTTTATATTAAAAAAAGTAAAAATTGAAAAAAATTTATTCTATCTGTCAGTTCACTCGACTCAAACTTTAAAATAATTAATTTTTTTTTTTTTTTTTTGTAGTTGCTAAATATTGAAGCATCAAATATAAAATGTATATTTGCATAAAAATAGTATAAAGATAAATTCAAGCGGCATGGATGATATATTATTCAGTGGAATGTAAATAAAAATTCAAGAAGAAGAGGTTGCATGAGCGGATCCAATTCATATGTAGTTGACATGTATAAAGTGAGACAATAGCTAGGTTAAATTCTAATATGGTTTGTCTAGTGACATGTAAAAATTTAGAAGTTAATAGTTGGTAGGTAGGGTGTATGTGTACGATGCAGTCCAAAACTATATGTGAGAGATGTTCACAGAGTGGTTTCGGCAAAAGAGGGGTTAAATGCATTAGGAATTACTCAACTTTCTATTTGTTTTATTTTAGATATTAAATTTTAATTTATATTTTTTTAATAACTAAATTTTAATTTTGTTTCAACCGTCAGTTATCTGGTGGCACAGTATTGACCTGGTCACCGGTTGAAGAATATTTTTAAAATATTATCCACGTCAGCTTTCACGTCATATGCACATATGATCACCGAACTTTGATTTTATTTCAATTCGAATACTCAACTTTAATTTATATTTTTTTTAATATCAAATATTTTATTTAAATTAAAATTATAATTTAATCATTCCTAATTCTAATAAATAAATTATTCTCATAATATTAATATTTAACTTTTAATATTTTAATATACATAAATTTTAGATATATTTAAATTAAATTGCATGTGAATATTTTATTTAAATTAAAATTACAACTTAATTAGTCTAATTCTACAAATAAGTTATTCTCATCATATTAATGTTCAACAGGTTAAATGTATCGATGGTCACTCAACTTTCAGTTTGATTTCACATTTCTTTTTATGCAGAGATATATAAAATTGTTAGTAAGTTAGAACAATAAGGGACTGTGAATTCACAAAATTTGAACCCTCACAAGTGTTTTAGTGAGTTAGATTAGTAGGTTACCCTGCTAAATCATTCATCAGCCAATTATTTTTTTTCATAAAAAAGTGCTTTTCATAACCATATTTATTTGTTCAAATAGTAAATAATTTGAATTATTTAAAAAAAATAATTTGAGTTTTTATATAAAATAAAGACTAATATAATAAGAAAAATTATAAATTTATAATACTAATATATAATTTTATTCATTTAACTATATTTTAAAATTAATTTTTTTTAAAAAGTATTTATTAAAACAAAATTAAAGTTTAATTATAAAAAAGATACAAATTAAAGTTTGGTACCCAAAATGAAACAAACCGAAAGTTGGGTGATCACTGATGCATTTAATTCAAATTTCGTTACAATATTTGAACAAATGATTCCAGTTAGCAATTGTCTAGAGATTGATGTGTATACAGTAAGTCTTATTTGATCTTAAAAAAAAGAAAAAATGTGCAAATACCCCCTTAATGTTTTGACCTAATTGCAGATAAACCATTAATATTTTTAGAGGTTCAATTACACCCTTAACATTATAAAATTGAACCATATAAGCACCCCTCCCTGTTTAGACATTAATAGCCATCTACATGGCTTGACATGCCCAGAAACATTAATGGTTCATATGCAATTAAGTCAAACCATCGAAGAGATATTTGCTCCTTTTCCCTATTCTATTATAACTTAATATATTTTTGTAAACAATCACTATTTTTTGTTAATTTAAAATTATTTTATGTAAAAATAGTTAAAATAATTTCAATTTATATAATTATAAATACTATAAAATTAATTTCATAAAAAGTGGTTTACTTTTTGTAGTGCAACATTTTAATATAAAAAATATCAAGTTATAACGACAAAGCACTATAATTTTTTTATTTACAAAAAATGATGTTAGTTTAAAAAAAGCACAATAATTTTCATATTTTTTTTAAAATTTATATAAAATTTTCTAAATAAAGTACATTATTTTAAAAAAATAAAATGAGGATGTTTAATTTTAAATTAAAATTAAATTATCCTGTTAGTATTTGTTTAAATAATTTTAAAATTATCCTACAATTATTTGTCTAGAAGTTCAAAATTTACATAATATAAATTCTCAATAAAGGACAGTCCATTGTTTAAAGTTTAAAAAAGAAAACAAACAATTTTAAGCATAATAATTATTCAAAAAATTAAGAAAATAATATTGGGTAAATATAAGGTTGGGTGGAAAAATTTAAAAAAAATAATATTTTGAAACAAACACTATAAAAATTAAAAATATTTTAAAACAAACACTTAATATTTTTAAAATATTATTTTTTTAATTTTTTTAATAATTATTATGCTTAAAAATATTTGTTTTCTTTTTTAAACTTTAAATAGTGGATTACCCTTTATTGAGAATTTATATTATGTAAATTTCAAAATTTTAGACAAATAGTTGTAGGATAATTTTAGAATTATCTAAACAAATAATGACAAGATAACTTAATTTTAATTTAAAATTAAACTATTTTATAAAAATAAAACCAACATCTATATTTAGTTATTTTTTATATTTACTTTGTTTTTTTTAAATAATGTATTTTATTTAGGAAATTTTATATAAATTTATAAAAAATGTGAAAAATATTGTGCCTTTTTTTTAAACTAACATCATTTTTTGTAAATATAAAAATTATTGTGTTTTGTTATTGTAACTTAATATTTTTTATATTAAAGTGTTGTACTATATCAAGTTATAATAGAATAGGAAAAATGTGTAAATATTCTCTTGATATTTTGACATAATTGCAGATGAATCACTAATAATTTTGAGCCTCATAAATTATTAGTGTCTAAACAAAAAATGGTATTTATAGAGTTCAATTTTATAATATTAAGAATGTAATTAAATTTCTAAAAATATTAATAGTTTTTTTACTATTAGGTCAAAATATAAGGGGTATGTGTATCTTCTTCCTTAAAAAAAAAATAATTCAACTTATTTTTTTTTTGGCATTTAGCTCATGATGGGTTCACTAGCTTTCTGACCCCATCTACATCAATACTTATATAATTACATTACATTACAGTATGTTTATATGTCATGTCAACTAAAACAAAAATTTATTCTAGTTTTTTGTTTTTGGAAAATAAAAGTGTATTCTAGTTAATACAATAATTATTGAGTAGAGCATATTTATATACACATGCAGTACATGAATTGATGACACTATATACTATAATTTTTTAAAATAAATATATGTCAAATAAAGAAGAATTGAATTAATATATAAATAGCCCTTTCAATTTATGACACACGATTAAATAAGTTTAAATTGAATTTTTTTATGGATTTTGTCCTAAAATTATGTCTATATTTTATTATAATGGTGGATAATTTTGGTGTAGAATTTTATTTGTTGTAATAGTGGTTTGATCTAGGTCAGATTTGCACTTTTTTAACCCTTTGGTAACACATCTGCAATATAAATGTTTAAATGAGGTTCTCTTTTTATCTTGATACTATATGTATTTATTAAATCTATTTTTTAGGTATAATTTTTTCTTTAAAAAAGAGTATTGTTCGGATTATTATTATTATTATATAATCTGTAAATTTCTCTCTTCTGTAATGAAAATTTCATCTTTATTGAAAAAAATTATGTGATGATCATGCATTAAAGCTATTGATTGATTTTAATTGAAAACCAGAAATTGACTGCTTAAAACTACTACTAACCAACCATATGATGCTGACAAAGAAAAGGAAAATAATTAAATAACTGAAAGAAATAAAAAGAATTCTCAGAAAAAAAGAAAGAAATAAAAAAAGGCCCATGAGATGCTCAAACATTGTGTCTACTATTATACATATACACCAACAACTGAGATCAAAGAGATAATTTAAATATTTGGCAAAAAAAAAAAGAGATAATTTAAATAATTATTTTTTCATTTGTTTTATTAGTCTGAGTTCATGATGCATGCATGCATGGGCTGCCTGCTGGTGTTAAGACTTTTGGACTCCCTCCCATAATCTCATGTTTCATTTTTCTAATTTTTATCCCTTCAACATTTCAACCAAAAAAAAAAAAAGGTTTATATGTTAAATAGCGAACCAACAATATTCATCTTATGATGCTATCAACTGATAATCTAGAGCTATAATATCTACTACATATATTATAATGTAAAAAGAATTATTATTTACCTTAATTCCGTTTTTAAAATTTATAAAATTTGAATTTTTTAATTATTTCAGTGTATTATATATTCCATTAAATTTGTAATATCTATTGGTCAATATGAATTTACGATATCAATTAATTAATTGTAGTATATATAAATGTTGAACTTTAAAATAAAAATTTGATAAATATCTATTTTTATATTTAAGTATTTCTAATGTGTCAAACAATAACATATTTTTATTTTTATTAAAAATAAAATATTTACTATATATTTATTTAGTATTATTTTTTAGCTAAAACACTATTATACATATCTCAATACTACTCAAATTCTAAAAATATTCATATACTACTTATTTTTCTATTTTAAATCACTAAAAAAATTATTTAGTATTATTTTTAACTAAAACACTGCTATATATACTATAATATTAATCTAACAATTTTAAAAACTAATCTCATTATAACTAAAAAATTATAGTAACAAAGATTAAAGAAAATAAAATTAATACGATATATTTTATTTTAAATTTTTTAAGTCAAAAATTTGAGAAGTGCATCTTTTCATAATTTAGCATTAACTCCTAAAATCTTATGTGTTGAATTATTAAAATTCACAATATTTTTCTATAAAAAAATTAATAAATTCATTTTTATTAAAATACACATATTTTATTTAATATAAAATACTCTAATTTAACTACATTTAAAATATTACACTCCATTTCCATAAAAAATAATTTCTTTTATTTTAACTGAAACATTCGATTACATTCAAATAAAAACACATTTCTTTTTTCTAACCTAAAAATAAAAATATGTAATTTTTCATCCATTTTCTATATTTATTTCATTTTATTTTTTCACTAATTATTATTAGTATGCATATTAAAAATAAAATGTACTCTTAAAAAAATAAATTCTAATTTTTATATTTGATTAATTTGTAGTTTTATTTTATTATAATTATTCAATTATTTATTTTTAAATATGTATATTACTTGCAGTTTGCGCAAAGCGCGAATTCACGTCTAGTATTTATTAATTTGTAGGTATTGCAAATTTTTACTCCATGTGAAACTTTATTTTTATTTTTTAACATGAAAGAATTTGAATCTAATATTCTTTTTTAACGCGGAAGAAGAAGATAAAGATCAAACCCTTAAAGCAAATTATATCACTAGATTATTCAATTTTTGAGGGATAAGGTCATATTCAAAAAGTCATTGATTTTTATAGACATTAGAGTTTTATGTAATGTTATGCATAAATATTTTTTTTCCCTCACTCTCAAGATTTCAATGGATTTTGAATTATTTTTTATAAGTAGATATAAATAGGAAATCCAAAAAATTATCATTCACCCTTCCTCAAGACTTTGAATGACTTATACCTATTTCAAATTATTTTCACTTTTTATATGTTTTTATTTTTATTTTTGTTTATCATATTTTTTTATTATTTATATATGTCAGGTAAATATTTTTTGGTGGATTATGGATTTTCAAATTGATTTTAGTTTTTAGCTCCATTTCAAGGTGTTCGTTATTATTTTCAAGATTTTCACAATTAAGGTCATCATCTTAAAACAACTCTTTGATATTTTTTTTATTTGAAATTTATCAAATAAATATCTTAATTATTTTTAAAAAAATTAATTAATGACATCCACTTTTAATAATTATTTTAAAAATTTTATTTTTATTATATGACAAAAAATAATTTATTACGTTAAAATATGCATATTAAAATTAATAAAAATCGTCCAATATCAATAAAAGTTATAAAAAGCTTTTCAAAATAAAATCTATAAAAGTCATTAACAAATTTATAAACTCTATAAAAGTCTTCAAAAATAAAATTTATAAAAGTCATTAAACTCTATAAAAGTCATTAAAAAGTCTATAAACTTTACAAAAGTCATTTACTTAAAAAGTCTATAAATATATGTAAAAGTTCTAATTGAGACTATATTAAAATTGTAATTGAATATCTTCTAACTTTTACAGATTTTTTTAAGTCATTAGAAATCTTAATTAAATACCGCCTCACTTTTTTGTAATACTAAAAAGTTATAATCGAATACTACCTAACTTTTAAAATCAATTAAATTTTTTTAAAATTCTAATTGAATACACCTTGTAATATATTTCTAAATGAGTCTTTTTTTTTTTTCTAATGACCAGTAGAGATGATTAATCTCCAAATGAGAAGAGGAGTGGAGGTTCAAAGCTTACTATCTTCCGACTTGAGTCATTCACGAGGCACGAATGAGTCTTTATGTGTTCCAAAAGGAAAAAAAAAATTATGACAATCAATATATAGATTTATAGAAATTTAATCTTAACAATAAAAATTGAGGTGAGACCAATGGGAGCAGGAAATGGGCCTCCGAGCCTCACAGTTTAGCAGTGGTGGATAACATTAAACAGAGGGAATTGAGTGCAGAAAAGAGAACGAAGAGAATGATGCTGAGAACACTGCCTCTACCTTCTTCTGCTTCTCCCATTAGCACTCATCTCAATGTTTCGAAGCCAAAGAACTACAAAGCTTCTTCTTTTCACTTAAAGCTTTGTTCTTTGCAGAATGGAACCAGCAATACTCCAAGTAATGATGGGGCCATCACCTTGAATCACAACAACAATCCTTCTCGAAGACTTGCTCTCTTTCAACTTGGTGCTGGTATGCATTTTGCAAATGACCCAAATCATATAATGTTGTTTTCTTTTCTTTTCTGGGTTTTTGTTTAAGTTTGTTGCTTTGTTACTTGCTGATGAAACCAAGAAACCAACCAATGTGGTTCATGGTCTTTTGTTTTATGAATATGGTTTGTTCATTGATGAATGTTTCTCCTTTTTGTTTTTCTTTTTTTTTTCCCCTTGTTCAATGTGATTCTATTGGTAACGAATATAGCATAGAAAACCTATAAAAACAAGAACTGATGTTATACTTAGAAAATTCTGCAATGTGATTGATTTAATTGGAGTTTCTTTCCATTAAGAATTCTCTAAGGAATTAGTGTTTTTTAGAGACCATATTGGGCTTTTTGATTGAATTAGGCTATAAAGGTTTATTTTTTGAATCTTAGATGTTGTATGGGATTGGTTGCAGCAGTTTTTGATAACTTGAATTTGAAATTTTTAGATTATAGCTAAGTAATGCTTTAGATTCTTTTGAAGCAAGTGCATTGAAATTTATTTGTGTCTTATGTGCTAATGGACTTGTGTTGGTTATGCAGCAATCCCTGAGTCCCAGCTGTTAGGTGTTCGAACATCTAAACTATTGGGAGGGGATGGAAACGTGGCAAAAGCTAGCACATCTCCAAAAATGGCACCAGGGAACACTGCGCTTGCGGACCAAAATGTAATAGAGTGGGTCAAAAATGATAAACGAAGAATGCTCCATGTTGTTTATCGTGTTGGGGACTTGCAGAAGACAATAAAGTATTTGCTTCTTCATTTATGCACAATTCGTACTTCTGTTTTAGTGCTATAGGGTCTATACATGATGCTCATTAGCCTTTGGACATGTGCAGATTTTACACTGAATGTTTGGGGATGAAGCTGTTAAGAAAACGTGACATACCAGAAGAGAGATATTCAAATGCTTTTCTTGGATATGGACCTGAAGATACTAATTTTACTGTTGAACTTACTTACAGTGAGTTATCCTTTTTTAAATGTGTTTATATGTTCAACTTATAGGGTATCCTCTCCCATATTGTATGGTCGTAATTCATACTGTTTGAACTTCTCATTCTCTGTTATGGGTTTTAATTTGCAATATTTGCAGATTATGGAGTTGACAAGTATAACATCGGAAATGGATTTGGCCATTTTGGTGTTGCAGTAGAGGATGTAAGTTCCCCATCTTTAAGTACCCTGGTATTAGTCATAAATTCATAAAATTGGATAGATATGCATCACAAGTAGCATATAATTTAATATGAACAGCTTCACAAGGGGGCCATAGAGAGTTAAAGGACCTAACTTATATGCTTCCTTTCCAGAAAAGACCTTTCTTGTCATCATCTCTTGCAATAGATTCTTGCATTGTGCTGATAGTTTAAACTTCCATATTCCAAGAATAGCTATGAATCCTGGGTTAATTTTTTGCATTTGACCTCATGGCTAAATTTATGAACAGCTGCTCTCTATATACTTTCGTTTATTCTTTTCAACTTAGGCTGTCAAGACAGTAAATATAGTGAAGGCCAAAGGGGGAAGAGTTACTAGAGAACCTGGTCCTGTTAAAGGTGGAAGTACAGTAATTGCTTTTGTCGAAGATCCTGATGGTTATACTTTTGAGCTTTTGGAGAGGGGACCTACACCTGAGCCCCTATGCCAAGTGATGCTTAGAGTGGGCGATCTTGATCGTTCAATAAATTTCTATAAGAAGGTAAGGTGTAATACTAGTGATGACAAGCTGCTACAATGACTAGCATTGTTACTCGCTTCGTCGCCTTTCATGGAGTAATGATACTTGTCTTTCCTGAATTTGAAGGCCTTTGGCATGAAGCTTCTCCGCTTAAGAGACAACCCAGAGTCAAAGGTAAACATACATAAATGAAAATTCTATAACTCTTCAAGTTTTTATGATTTTCTGTTTATGAAAAGTTATCCATGTTACTGGCTTTTCTTTCCTACATGTAACTTGAGATAACTAATTCTTCTCTGCAAATTCTCTCTGCCCTCTTGTTTGTTCTAACTAATTGAATGTTTGTTGCTTGAAACTTTTCAGTATACAGTAGCCGTATTGGGGTATGGTCCAGAAGATAAAAATGCAGTGCTGGAACTGACATATAACTACGGGATCACAGAATATGACAAAGGGGATGGTTATGCACAGGTAAAAATTTGTACCTTTTTTTTTTCTTTTGCTGCATAGTTCAATGATTTTGTTTGTATGGCATCTAGTTTATTCTCACCTATTATGCATGCGGCAAGACCTTTGCGATTTTTTCTATATTAGAATACTGAGCTTTAGCATTTTGTCAGATTGCAATAGGCACAAATGACGTCTACAAGAGTGCAGAAGCAATTAATCTGTGTGGAGGAGAAATTATTCGTGAACCTGGCCCTCTACCAAGGATCAATACCAAGATCACTGCATGCTTGGATCCTGACGGTTGGAAATCTGTATGGCTCTTGCTTTTTAGGGGATTATCCTGACGGTGTTTTCTCTATTGGGCTTTTTTTTTTTTTTCTCTTTCCTACTATTTGGTAATCGCTACCCACATTGCATCTTTTGCTCTCTCTGCAGGTCTTTGTTGATAATGTCGATTTTCTTAGGGAACTGGAGTAATCGAACTATCATGGTAGCTGCATTATTCAAACTATGGGAAGATTAATGACTATTTTTTTCTCTTTGAGTGTTGCCCTTTTATTTTCTTATTCACCCATTTTCCTCACAAGAAATAGCACCTGCTAGAATTTCCAAATCCCCATACCAGTAGATTCCTTCCCCCCGTGTGCCTCTGTATATGATATTATGCCCCAATTGTTACAGGTGCATTTACATTTTGCTTAATGCATAGATAATTGAGAATTGAGATGTACAATTTTTGTTATTCACTTTGTAAAAACCAAAGACTACCGAGTGATTATGCCACCAAGTGTTTATTTCAAGCAATTGGAAGCTGTCTTATATTTTTAAGTTAGCACGGCAGTTTAACATATGCTGAATCCCCTCAGTCCACATCTGTTTGTCAGCTTTACTTCTGCATTCAAATTCTATTACTCTTTCAGCTGTTTTTATCCCAAAGTAAGCTCTTTGCTCGTTGCAGTCTTCTCTCTCCCTTCCGGACCATGCAGGGATGTCACTGTATACTCCAGAGACTACACCTGTGATCACAGCATGCTTGGCTCAGTATACTGGGCTGAGAGAAAGGTTGCTATGAGTTTTGGGTTTGAGACTTTGCTTACACTTCTTCTTTTTTGTAAATGTTCCCGCCATATACTTGCTTTTCAGTTTAGCTACAACCTGTTTTTGTTAACATTTTAGCAGCTACTCAGTTTTTATGAGAGAAATATACGTAGGAAAAGAAGTAGCATATCTATTTTTATTGTGTAGCTGAACTACTAATTTTTCATTTAAAGTCGGCTTCTAACTGTTTCCTCTTGAACTTGAAATTTGCTTAAATTCATTGCTAGTGATTGATTAAGTTGCATGGTTTAAAATTCTCCTGCTTTACCTGCCAATTTGAATTGATGTTAAAAGAAACTTGCTTCCAGTGGAGAGCTCCTGCAATCAATAGTTACATGATAATCAGTGCCAGGTGTGTCTCTTTTATGGGGTTTGTTAATGTGAATTTAACATTACAAATGGTTATTTATGTACCTTTCCTCGTACGCTTGAGAAGTTCTCCCCCTCTAGTCACAAAGTTCAATGTTGCCAAGATGTTAGATTCTTTGCCTTCTTCACTCTTTTCCTCCACCAGAGCAAAGGCAGTAGTTCCTTGCCCCTTCTGGAGCCTCGCTCTTAAAGTGTTAGCTCCTCGTAAGGCTACTCATGTTAATTCGTAATAGTTTTAGACGGCATCTAGCAATTGAGAACATCTACAATAATTTTTTTTTTTTTTCATTCATTCATTCATTTCTTCCTGCTGTTCAACGTTAATTGTTATACAGATACTTCAAGCATGACTTTTGTTTTGTACTGAGTGGTTAGTTTACCTAGAAGGATGATTAATAGTTTGTTCATTATTTCTATGAGCTGCATTGAGTGAAATTGTTAGGTCTGCTAAATTTGGTTGATTTTGATTTGATTAAGCATTTGAATTTATAGAAGCAATTAAAGAACTTTTGTGGTACCTGTAGCTGCTCCAGCTGTTAGGGTCATGATGTCTCCACTACTCCTTGCATTAACTGCAGAGTTGACAGCTGTTAAAATTTGATCATGATCGGCTCCCATATCTTCTGCAATCTCAATGCAGTGAGATGCCACCAGAGCTGCTGCTGAGGCCATTGCAGCTGATGTTTTGGAAGGTGGCTTCTGACGTGTTGCTGCCATTTCTGCTGACATGGCATTGGAGGCAGCTAGTGCAGCGATGGCCGCCGCAACCCCTGCTACAGAGACAGCTGCATGTATTTGAGCATTATGAGTTCTGATCTCCTGCTTCTTCCTCTCTTTTTGATCCTTCAACCATCTTCCCATTGTTCTTCCTTTCATTATGCTCTTGTATAGCTGCACAAAAGGGAGGTTAATGGGATGGCAATAAGAATTTTAAATATGTTGACGAGGTTGAATGATGAGATACCCCAGTTTTGAGCAGTTGTTGACTGCAAAGGAATTCTGGAGTGAGTGCTTGATGAAGTAAAAACAATTCCTGCACAGACTAAATGGCAACGAGAGATAAGATTATGTTTATTTATCAAAAACAATTAATTCTTGATTCTGACAGAGGCTGGCTTGAGTTCATTGAAAAATTCACATTCATGGTATATTGTATTGATTCATGGCTGTGGACCAGTGAACTGACTTCCTTCGTTGCAAGATTTATTTAACTTAAGAATTGGCTTTTTCTTAGTGGGATGCGGCTACTTTCTGCGTGGACAATGTATATGTGCTATATAGCTTCCTAGAAACGGTTAAAGATATTTACAAATTAGATAGATTTCACAGGTTCATGGCAGCTGTTCTGAATCAGAAGAGTGAAAAGGAGAGAAGACATGACCTACCTTCATTTCTTCACTATCTCTTGGAGATATTGGAGGGCTACTGGTGCCGCCACTCGGAAATCGCTGAAGCAACTGTGACATTCAGAATGAACTCAGCATATGAAAACAGCATGACAAAAATGATTCGGGCCAAAACAATAGAAGAAATGGACCACCAAGCTGCCAATTGTAATGGAGCTAAGAGAACTTACGGATTCTTTAGGAGCTGTAGCGCTTGCATCTTGCCCTTGAGCTTCAGAAGAAGCCAGAGAAGGCTTGTTGAAGTTGTCACAAGTAGCTTGAGTGTTGGAAAGAGCTTTAGAGAGTTCCATGGCAGAAACACTCCATGATCTAGCAAGAAACTCCATGGATTCAGTAGGAGTTTCAGGAGCATCACATGGCACTGGTGGCCAAAGAGCAGGATTATTCTCATCAATATTTTCAAGCTTTTTGGAAAAGCTATTTGTGCTGCTGGAGCTCACTGAATCACACAAACACATGCAAAATAACATTACACGTAAGGCTTCAATTACACTGAAAAAAAAAAAAAAGCCATAGCTTTATAATCACAAAAAAAGAAGCTTACTTCTGAGCTTGCTATTTTCACTTGTTTCAGACTCTTCTGCAGTATGGCCTTTAGTGAAAGTTGTCATGCTAACAGAGAAAGAAAGCTAAAAGAAAGTTGATGAAGAAAGCAAGAACAGAACAGTGATATATATAACAAGGGAAGTGAAGTAAAAATTGCATGTTTCTTTATTGAAGAAAATGAAAGTGAAGAAAAAAAGTAGGGAGATACTATAAATAAAGGCCCTCCAATCAAAGGGTACATCATCTTTGTCATCAACTTCATTATATGTACACTTTTTTTTTTAATCTGAAGAGAAGGATACATAGATTCACATAAATACACTCAAGTGGCAAGAGTACCTTGTGCTTGAGAGGACAAATTTTGGGTTTAAATTTTATCTTTAACATTAGGTTCTTGGCAACTTTGTAAGAGGGAAAGGAGTGGCCTAATGGTAGTAGTTCATAACATCCTTATAAGAAGGAGGGTTGAAAATATCCACCCCTCTTTCTACAAAATTACTTAATGTTTGGCTAATAATCAAGTTAATAAAAAAAAAATCAAATGCATAATTTCATCCATGATCAGATTTTATACGGTTAATCTCTGACACTTCTCAATTTTTATTATTTTTTAATTAATTTTTAAATTTTTATTTTGAACCGATTTAACACCTACAATGCATAAAATCAACATATTTTACAAATTATTATCAATATAGACATAAACAAAACTTATACGAACTAACATAATTTTTAATTATAAGAGATATCATAATTGAAAACAAAATTTCTCTAACTTTTTATGCTAGCATTTAATTTTATTTTTATTAATTTGAAGTCAATTTTTAGCATTTTATATATTTAGAACATTTCAAATTAAATATTTGTCCATTTTAATATTGTATGAGTTAAATAGAACTGAAAAGTACAAATTTAAAGGTAAAAAATATTTAAAATAAGAGTTTAAAGATTGAATTAAAAATAATAAAATTAAAAAATGTCAAAAGTTAATCAAATTCAGGAGTGAAATTGTACATTTGGCCGGAAAAAAAAAATTATATCACCAATTACATATCTATATTTATTTGTTAACTTTTTTGACGGTCTTAAAGTAAAGATAAATTTTTATCACTATGGAAGATTAAATTAGAAATTTTAAGATTTCAGAATCTTAGGCAAGATCATTTAATGCTAATGTTGTATATAAAATCTTTTTAAAAAAATGTTGAGCGGCGGGATCATCATTGCTAGGGTTCTTGTTGGTGAGACTTATCCATTATAAAAGAAAAAAATGGGGTTGTTCTTGCTTTGAAGTGTGATTGATGTTCACTCCACTGACCTGAATATAAGGGCTATTGTATATTTGGAAGACAAAAAGAAAGGGCTACCCACTACCACTAGCAACTTCTTCCTTTCTACCATCTCAAATTTTCTCCTAGTGAGCTATAATTTGCAAGGAGCTGCTTCCATGTAAGACAAAAGGTCAAGAAATTTTTTTTTTCTTTTTTCAAAAATGTATTCAAAGCAATTAAAACAGACACTTTTTTTTTTGAACTGAAAATAAGGCAGACACTTTAAAGCTTTTATTTTTTGCCTTTAAAATCTCATGTTATATAGTAATATTTATTCCCACTTTTCACCTTGACTTGTTCCGAATAATCCCTTTCTTTATTGACTAGAAAAGACCAACATTTTTGGCAGTATTTTCTGTTTGCAACCGGGAAAAAAAAAATTGGAAGGAAAGGGGAAACATAGAGGACAATTTCTGAATTTCAGGTTTAGGCTTACAACTCAGAAATGGAGGAAAATACTCCAAGAAGTCATGTCCATTGTCCACGTCCAAGCTAAATTTTCTTGTTTAAATGTTACATAAAAATGAAGAGGGTTAAAGGACATTAATGAACTCTTAATCAATTTACTTTCAGAATATTAATGTTATTATTTGTATAACATTATTTTTAAGTCTAATAAACCTCAACAAAAAAAAGGCAAATTTGTTGAGTAATTATTGGAATTTAAGTTACTTTAGTTCACGGGGCATGAATCAATTTAAGAAGATATTTTATATTTAGTGGATAGTTCTTACCTTCATTTTTGTCTTCATCACTAGTTTCTCTAATCTATTGAATTCTAACTGTAAGTTTGGAATAACACTTTAGGATCTTATAGGTATTTTAGACTTTTTATATTTTATTTTATGTGATCTTAAGGGTATGATGAGGGAAATATTTTGATGTATCCTACTAATTTTCATCGTACTTTTTATACTTTTTAGGAAGAAGTGACTAGTTATCAAGGGTATTCGTTGAGGATCTATTCACCATCTAAAGTTTGTGCATACCGTTCTCTCTTGTAGATTTTTTTCATACCTACACATTTGGTTGCATACGGCTTGAATCAATGTAACAATTTTTATGAAAAATAACAGAATTAGCCTCAATTATATTCATTCGTTGTGTCTCTTGTATATTATAATTGTACTTGTGCCTATAAACATATCTTTGTGATCTAATGCTTTGTCTTGCAATTGATTTATTAGAACCAACAACTATTTGACGTAATTATATATATTGAAAAATCACTTAAATAATAATAATAGCCCAGTCAATTCATTCCAGCAAACAGTAAATCATTAACTTTTATTAGATTCAATGTGAACATCATGACTGAACTTCGGGATTAAAATGAAACTTGGAAGATCTGAAAGCGTGAAAAAAAAAGTTTAGATATCTTTTTCTTAATAATCTTGTTTAGTATAAGAAAATATCTTGTTGATTTGGTCACAATTAAATTCAGTGCAAAAAATATAGACTTTAATGAATAAGATGGGTTAGCAAATTTATTTACAAACTTGGGATTAAAATGTAGGTCTATTGAATTGAAGTGAATATTAAGCTGAGAATAATTAATAAGTGCTTTCCAAAGAGTTTTTATTTATTTATTTTTGGGAATTAGAGGAGGCAGCAAACCTGCAAAAAAAACAAAAGAAGAGTATCTCACTGCAAAAGCTATGCTCTTGATTCCTTTAGGTCTCATCATGTCTAACGCATTAACAGGTCTTTAACCTTTACTAAGGTCCCACATTCCATCACCATGTTAAATATATAAAACACACGTACAAAACACAGAGACATAAAAATCAAATTCAAGAGCATTATCAACATCATCTTTAAGGATCTACACTCATCATTCATCCCCTGGCCTCCACAAAGGCTACAAGCAGGGTCTATCATGATGGCAATCAATCTTTATATTTATGTATGCCCTTCAGCCCTTGCACTTTTTTAATACACGGTTTTTATTCATGAATAATTAAATCATCATCTTTTGGATCATCCTTTTGTTTATAAATCCAAATCTTAGGAATATCACGTTATAAATGTAAACTCTTCGAACAACTTGGAATTCGAAACTAATATCACTCTTCTAGAAAATGCATTACTACCCAGCATTATCAACCTCCGTTGGCAGATAGAATTTAAAATGGTTGTTTCTACAAATTGCTTTTGCTGTAATCCCACCAAATATTACGTTTTCTTTCGGCATGTTTCTTTCTTATAAAAAGAAAATTACAAGGAAAATAAAAACTTGGCAAGATTGACAATCAAAAAAAAAAAAAACCTTGACTTTTTATATTTACAAGTAAACATCATGGGAAAAGGAGACAGTTCATGTGGATCTTCATTCGGCAATGAAAAGATGTTCTTCAATCGGAGTCCAGTTGATTTCATCTCCATCTATATTTAACAGAAAAAATCATAAACGCTCCACAATCTAGTAACCCTACCCTGCAAAGGAGAAACAGAAGCTTAAGCCTCAGTGCAGTCTATGTTTGCATGATTCTTAGGTTTATTCATGCCATGTCCAACTCTGCGACAGAATTATTAAGAAGAAAATGAATAAATCTCTGGCTCTGATCTACTGGCTTGTACAACAATCTCAATCTAGTTCAGAACAAATTCAACATCCACACAAAATTGCTAAAAAAGAGCTTTGACATGTATTAGTTACCTCAGCAAAGAATTCAAAAGATGTCCAGAGTCGACACCTCAGTTGGAAGATGGGCAATTAACAAACCACAATTCAGCATCAACACATCCAATGGCTCTTTGCACTCACCAACTAAACTCATTTCACATCAAAACCATTAAGTACAGAAAATCTGGCAGGGAGAAAATATATATATGGTCAAGCACAAAAAGTTCCATAAACCTTTGATACATGGAGAAAAGGCAATTACAACTGATAAAAGTTACACAAAAATAAACAACTGAATACCTGAAACACTACCATACTTTTTTTCAGATTCTGAAGGATGCAGGTACCTAGATTCAAATTGGTCCAGGTAAAAATCCAAAGCGTTGGTCCAAATACACGAAGCAATAAGAACATAAAGCAACTTAATCGTGAATTAGATGTAAATGATCAAAATATCCATACAACATTCAGGAAACCTTATGATCTATTAGGAGGAATGGATGACCCACTTTACATATCATTCATCAAACAATTAGACGCATAAGAGGAGTAATCATTTTCCATCCATGCACACAGTAACAAAACCAAGCTGCAATGGCCTAGCACCATCCTATGTCTGTACTTTGTTGTCACCTTGTTGATGATGCATTCAGCGAACAAAGATTCTTGCATTGAAGAGATCAAGGCATTAAAATTTCATGATAGCAACACCATAATATCTGGATTTTGTCCCTTAAATCTGCATCTGAAAGTACAAGATACAAATCAAAAACTAAGTATTTGAATAATACAGCAATCCCCAATTAGTATAGCAACAATGGCCATATGGGTATCCATGAATTGTAAAGTAAAAAGTAAAACAAAAACATCAACACAAATGACTGGAAGTATAATTATCATACCAATTACTTGGCTGAAGAAATTCTCAACAATCTGCTGGCACCAGTTCTGTTAGCATCAGTTGAAGCTTCTACTTTCTTAATGTATCTTCCAAAGGAGCTGGGCATAGCATTTGAAGTAGATGATTTAGGTGCACTTGTAACCATCTGCAAGCATAGTATTTGAAACAGCCATTAAACATCTAAGTATCTATCCACAGTACAGCATAATGATGTAATGTAACTAATGAGGAACAAAGCGTGGTCATAGTAGAAAGGGCAGGTTGTATAAGTGCAGCAGTGGAGCCTAGGCATACAAGCACTGACGCACATAATACAAGGAATAGAAAAGATGTCAGATTTGACTGCAAAAAGATGACCCACATGTTTTTCAATTGGATTCTTGGTGCCTGGATTCTGAGACGATTTTAGCTGTGTTTGAACATCAGGATGAACAGCATTGCTTGATATTCTATGTTCTACAACTTCAGCAGAATAAGAATCGTGATTGTCCCCTGAAGATCAAAAAGTAGGAGCCTAAATTTGATATACTTGTATACGAACATTAACATACAATTAGGCTCCTACAGTCTAATAAAGCAAAAGGAAAATTAAAATATAAGAATATACAAAATGTGTTTTGTCTTGATAAATCAGGAACTGACCCTTATGCTTATCCAGATTTGTACCCATGGGTCGAGTGCTTGTTACTCTAGAATTTGGCATCAAGCTCTGAAGAATCTCACAAGAAACAAGTTAATCAAGATTGAATACAAACAACTCTAGATGCAATTTAAATGATATTTTATGTGCACACTTATGTTACTTTAGTAATCTACCAAAAAATTTAGCATATAATCAGAATAAACATGAATAACAGCTTAACCAAAAGTGAAGACTGATAGCTAAGGGGAGCCAATTAAAAGGCTCTCGTAGAATCCACTGGACAACTCATTGAAAATAACTTAAGAAAGGTGGGGAGGAATTAACTGATGTTTGAGCTTGTGGCTTGGTCTTTTGCGTCTGCTGGTACTTTAGAATTGTCCAGTCAAAAACATAATCAAATTCATATCCTGCTGATATGCGAAAAAGACAAAAGTACGAAATTAATTGAAGAAAGTCACTTTAGCAACCAAAAAAAGAATACAAAATCAATGTCCAAATTATTGTTTTCATTTATTACCATACAAGTTTTACTTTCTTACATGAATCAAATATCAGAGAAGGGAAAAGAAAAAAATATAAGATTAACATAATCCAATCTCATCAAACTGCCTATTAGTAAGGGTGTCATAATCCTCCACATCCAAAAAGGCAACTTACCCTTATTTACTTGCTTCATAACAATGGAACTATGAATTTGGTCAAAAAAAAAAAAACAATGGAACTATGAAGATTCTCAAAATAAATCAATTACCTTCCCGAGCAAACAAGTCACGGAATAGGCGCTTCAAAAAACCATAATCAGGTCGCTGATCAAATGTTAAGGAGTGGCAATAATGGAAGTAGGATGCAAACTCCACTGGATGTGACTTGCATAGGACCTTTCAAAAACAAATGTCAACTGATCAGCAAATGGAAACTGAAACAGGTAGCTCAAAGCACATATATAGAATTTGCAAATAGCAGCCTTCTAGAATTTTCTTCCACCAACACCTTTTTCAGCCTCAAGTTCCTCAACCTCTTACAAAATACTCCTATCAGCTTCAACAACTTCCAGTAATATGTTATGCACACAGGAAAGAGTTAATCATCCCAACAAATAAGCATGCTTGCCACAATGTGGCAGCCACATTTCTTGAAACATTCTACTGCCTGCTGTCTTAAACGATTTTATGTGTGTGCGCACAATTGTTCCAGGTGATTATTTAGATTAGACGATCAATTTCAGAAAAATAAATCTGAGAGCAGTCTTGTACGAAAAGTAAATACAATGACAAACAGTCGAGTCAATTACATTTGGGCACACACCTCAATTGGAGTTGATAACTTCTTTTCACAAATTTTGTCATATTTTTGCTTCTTTGTTGCTGCTTTCAGCCCCTGCCATGGTAGACTAAATGAAGAAACCAATATCAAATAGTTGCGACCAGCTAATCAATCATATTTACCTAATCATAATTCATAAACATAACTAATTACAAAGTAAAAACCAGAATCTTGGCTGAAACATCAGTAAGAATGAACAACTATAGCAACAATAGTAATGCACTAAGAGCATACCTTCCTCTCAAAAAGTACAAAAGGAGATAGCCAAGAGACTCCAAATCATCCCGACGGCTTTGCTCTGAATAGATTAACAATGAGTATAGCTCCTGGATTCCATCTAGTAACAAATGCTAACAAACATTTCTTACTTACCAATTCCAAGATGAGTATTGCAACTTGCATAGCGTGCAGTCCCTGTTAAGTTTTTGTTCTCTCTGTATGAATTTATCAAAGTAGGGAAAACAACTTTTTAGCCAATCCAGATCCAAAAAGAGAGGTAAAAGAAAAAAGTGGCATACATGAAAAGAAGTAAGAAAAAGGCATGTAGACACACATGCAAGCGCATATAAGAACAGATAAAAATAGGTTATTTCTAGCTTATAATTTCAAGTACATCGGTATAAAGAGTTGATAAATTCTTAATCCATGTTTCTGGGTTCAAGGAAAAATCAAGCAAAATTTAGGTAGACAAAATGTTCAAGCTAAACCATCATAAACAAAAACCAGTCACAACAAATAGTTCTTTGTTTACAGATGATCTATACCAGCCCACTGTGCTCGTATGAAATTTAAAAATTTTATTATCAACTTCTATCTTCACATGGAATCACATTATCGGGATGTATTAAAGCAGACAGTTTTGATACCATCCTTATTGTCAAAATCTGAAACACAAATACCTTCAGATATCAAACAAGGCAGTGATTCCACAAATATTTACCTGTAAGGAATATGGCGATTTGTTGTCGGGTCCCTATATCTTTTTGCTAGTCCAAAATCAATAACATACACCTGATAAAGATGGCAAAATAAGAAAAATTTGTCTAAAGGTATAAGGAAAAGGAAATCTTCTGAATCAGGATATAATAATCCACATGTGAGTCGCTGAAGACAAGCCCATAACAAGTCTTTCTACCTGATTTGCTTTCTTTCCAAGACCCATGAGAAAGTTATCTGGCTTGATGTCTCTATGCAAAAACCCTTTAGAATGTAAATATTCAATTCTTGAAATCTGCATTTGATTGAAAGATGACAAAACAAAATAGAGTCAATCAGAATTTTGATATTTTCTCCTCGCGTGGGCCACTGACATCTCCCTAAGCAAAATCTCTAAATAAATCAAAAGGCTAACTTTTGCCTCTGATTCACATTCTTGTTGTCTAGAAAGTGTAAAACTAAAAGAAACTAATTCAGTCCAATTCTATTTAGTTGAATCTAATTCTCGGGACATCATAATTGCTACAATTTGATTCTATCAATTTTAAAAAAAGGCAGCTTGGAGACTTTCTGAAAGAAATGAAACCATAGCATCATGATTTTGCAATGTTTCAATCGAATTAAATTCTTGCAAATGATTTATTCCAAGCATGACCACTTTGCTAATTTCAATACTATGCTTCTAAACCCAAGGAAAATAAACATAAGCTACCAAAAACAAGTAATATTTAACTAGTTTGGCAATTACCATTTGATCAGCCAACATCAACACTGTTTTAAGCGATAATTTCCTTCCACAGTAAACAAACAAGTCTTCCAAACTTGGTCCTAGCAAGTCGAGAACTAACACATTATCATCCCCATCCACACCACACCATCTTATACTTGCAACACCACCTAAATCAAACAACAAAATTCAACAAATTAACAAAAAAAGAATCAACAGCACATGGAACTAATAGATTTCACTGCTTTGTTTCTAATACTCACTTCCTCCTTGAAGAATACTGTACAACTTAGCTTCATACAACAATTGTTGATGCTTTGTCTTGCTATTTTCCTATAAACCAAACCAAAAACACCCAAATTAATTAAACCCTAAAAAATCAAAACAACTTCCAATTGGTTTCAGCTAATTCGATAAACGCAACTAAAATACTTACAATCTTAACAGCAACAATTTCACCACTGTTGATATGACTAGCTGAAATCAAAATTTCACCATAAAAGTTAAAAAAAATTCAGCGAAATTAGAGCTTAAAGAATCAGAAAAAAAAAACATAATTTAAATTAAAAAAAAAAACCTAGATAGATTTCACCGAATGATCCACTTCCAATTTTGCGACCCAGCTTGTACTTGTTTCCTATAATCCTCTCCATATCTTCGTTTTTTGACAGAAAAAGTAGGGTTTGTAGAGAGCTTAAAGAAGCAGACACGAGAAGTTTCAATGGAGGCGATAGTCGAAAGAAGGGGAAACCAAAAAAAAAAAAGAACAGAGTTTGGTGAAGGGATAAAAATTTGAAATTTTTAAAAGATGAGGGGTATGTTTTGTAAATTTAGAAGATTATGTTAAAAAACAAAAAAGAAAAAAGGGGCGTTTAACACGTGAAGGAGTGGAGATGGAGCAGCTGATAATTGTGATTAGGTTGTTGAGATAAGTAGTGTAATTAGTAACGTTTTTTCTGCTTATTTGTTGTTTGTTTATTTAACTTGTTGAGCCACCCAAATTAATCTCTATAATTAACCTTCGGTTTGTTGACTTATGTCATGGCTACATTAGATTTTAATTTTTCTAAATAATTTCAGTTATAATTTTATCATAAATTTGACATTATTATAAATGTAAAATGATTATTTTAATGATTAAAAAAGTGATGAATAATTATAATTGTATATATTTTACTATTGATACACTAATATTAGTATTAGACGTAGGATAAGAAAGCCCAACATTTTAAGATACAAAAAAAGTCTAAAATTTGACTAAAGTTTAAAGGTGAAATTATGCATTTAGACGGAAAAATAAATTGTTGAAAGTCACTCTTCTCAACATTCTTCTAGTTCTCTCTTAAAAAAAATATTTTTCTTTGTCTTCTATCTAAACACTCGTAAAAAATAAAGTCAAGAGTCCGATCACCACCCCTAATTCCAAAGATCCAAAAAAAAATTTTTTGTTTCCTTCTTTCTCTTCTCTTCTTCTTATCTCCTCCCCTCTTTATGATTTTTTCTTTTCTTTTCTTTTTTTTTTAGATCTAGATCTGGTGTGGTCCTACAAAGGTCAGGCAGTTGGGGATTGCAGGGATCTTCGTTGTGGGGAATCTACTGCTTTGTCGATCGTAATCATCTACCTGTAGATGTATGCTTGTCTTCTGCCTCCCTTGGGTTGTGCCCCTGTAGTTTTTTTCTCTTATTTCTGCTGTTTATTTGTTTGTTATTTTTTGTTTTCTGTTGTGTTTTTATTTTTATGTCTGTTATTTTTTGGTGTGTTTGATCTGTTTGTTTGGTTTTTTATTTTTATCTTTAAAATAAATGGCTCTCTCATTAAGGGAGTAGAAGAGAAGTTAGCTTTGACTATCAACTAGACAGGCTCGTTTAAAGACTACAAAAAAGTCGATTTGTGGTTGCATACCACCGAGCAGAGCGGGTGGAATGGGACACAATTTACAGTAGCTCTGTTAACACGTTCTGGTAATTTTCAAGAAAAATCTTCTCTTTTTAATGATGATCTATCTCCTGCTTTTCATAAGGTTGAGTTATATGTAAGCTTAAATTTCAATGTTTATTATATCATTTCTCTCTATTAATGAAAACCTTCTTTACCAAAAAAAAAAAAAAAAGTCTAAAATTTTATAAAAAAAAGTAGGTTGAATGCTCTATTTCACCCCTAAACTTTACCCTTTTGAACCATTACATCCCTCTTTATTGTAACCCATCAAACCATTAAACTTTAATTTTAAACTCATTTAGCCTCTAAAATTCATAAGACCAGCGTGTCTAGAAAACTCGCGTTGACGTAGATATATCAAGTTCATGTGTCAACTTTTAATTTGCTTTCATTTTCTCTTTCCTCACTTTAAAATAAAAGTAAAATTGAAGAATCACAAAATAATAAAACAAAAATAATGGGTTAAAAGTAAAATAATAAAAAAGTTAATACAAACAAAAAACCCACATTTTCTATACTCTTTCTGTCTCTTTCTCTCATCCTCTCTCTTGCCACCACCGCCATCACCGTCGCCACTTTCATCTGAATAACAATCAATCTTCACTTTTTTTATATAACAAATTTCTTCAAAAAAGCTAAAAAAAAATCTCATCATGCACCCACCTTTAATCTCTCTTCTCCTCCGGCGACAGAGGCTACCAAGTTGATTCCTATATGGCCGTTCTCAACTTTTCATCTCTTCTTACCTGCCCAACACTACCGCCACTCTTGATCTTCTCTTTCTCCTCCTCCAGTGATAGTGGCAGTGAAGCCGATTCCAATATGCCCAATTCTTGGTACAAACATATCCAATATTGGTTAGTGACCATCTTAGAATACCGGGCCCTTCTGCTTTTATTTTCAGGCTCCTAGCTGTTTGGCACCTCACCAGATGGTGGTTCTGCATGGGTAACCCGTCGCCTCCTCCTCCACCAAGTGGTTGTCAGGTTCGAGTTATAATCCTTTGAAAGTTTATGAACCATTTTAAATTATCTTTTTGTGAAGTTGTTGATAGGTTGATATCTACAACTTATGTTCAGAATCATTTCATGGTAGTGCCAACATCATTTGCACCTATCATTGAAATGGCAATGACCATTATCAAACAGCATGGTGGTGGGTACCATATATTATTAATAATTGCAAACTGAGAGGTTTTTTTGCTCTGTCTTTGATCTATTTCTTTTCAGTCTTATATATATATAGTTTGCTTTTGAATATGGGTCCAGTGGAAAGGGCGTCGATTAGTTACATTATGTAAATAATACTGAAAATGCTCTATTGCATTCTAATTAGTGGCTATCTCAGGTTGCTGGACTACATGAACAGAGAACTATTGATGCATTGGCACTAGAAAGAGCATAGCTTTATACACTTTACTTTGTTTCTTTTTGAGGTGGTGATGAAGATTTTATATTATGCTCACCACTTGTTTGATATAATGCCAATGAAGAAATTTTCATTATTTTTCATTATTTAGTTTCTGTTTAGTTTACTTCTTAATTTTATGAAATCAAATGATGTCAGTGGGTGACAATATTGGAAGCTTTAGTAAAAAACGGTGATGGTTTTGATGGTGTATGAATGGCGGGCGGTGGTATGGTGGCCTAATGGATGAGAAAATAAAGATAAAGGATTCAATTGTAAATTTTATTTGCTTTTATATAGTAACTTAGTCTTTTTCCATATATTTCATTATTTATATATGTGTCAATAATTTTTTTAATTCTTCAATTGCTCCAAAACGCGTGATATTTATACAATTGTACAACTTGGCAAGTCATAAGTTCAATATGTTAAAAATGCTGATTTCAAGAGTGAAATGGGTTCTAAATAGAAGTTTAGATATTGTATTGGTCACAATGAAAGTTGAGGAGTATAATGGATCAAAAGGATAAAGTTCATGGATGAAATAGAGCATTCGGCCAAAAAAGTATGTCAAACTAGGAAGAATAGTAAATTTTCCTAATTAATAGGAATTCCTAGCTATTTCATAAGGTAAAGTACTCTATATGTGTTGTGTATTTTATTTGGAGATTAGTGAACTTTGTAGCTCATTTGTTAGTTAGAGCCACGTGTTTTGTGTCTAGTTTCAAGGAATGAGACTCTATTCCACGTCATTTTATTTGTAATGCTCTTATTTTTTATTCATATCGGTAATATTATTATATTTTCTTAAAAAAAAGTGATTTACCTTAAACATCAAAGCGTTTATGGAAAAAATTTTACAAATTTCTTTAGCTCGTTAATGCTCACAAAATTCAAATTAAGCGGTAGATTTTAATGTATTTTTTCATAGTTTATGGATAGGTCAAATATGTAGTTGCAACTAAGATTTCAACTTAATTTGATGTATACTCCTCTCAACCAAAAAAATAAATAATGAATTTATATTGTTGAAAGATAAGAGATAAAGGCTAAAACTAACATATTTGTTTTTTTTTTGTATAAAAAAAAATTCTGTTGGGTACAATTGGATTCAATTTTAGTTAGACCTTTTGTCTGTATTATATTGTTGCTATTGGTGTGTTGGCGGTGGTGACGGTGTTGTTCGGCCTTTTTGCTTGATGGCTGTTACTGCTGTTAGGGTAGGTGTTGAAGGGTTGCTCTGCTGGTTGTCGAAGGCATGGATAGGCGTGGTGATGAGTGTTGAAATTTGAAAACTTGCATGGCGCTTATAGATCAATGCCTCAATGGTAGTGATGTTGGTAGTGGTGGGCACTTACTTCATCTAGAGATGGAAATGGTTTTTAATAATAGTAAATAAAAAAAAGGATAATAATATTATTATTTCTTATATAATTAACAGTGAATTAATAATAATAATAATAATTATAAAGGATTATTATGATTATTAAATGAGTTTAATAATATAAATATTCAAATAAATTTGTTATTTTTCACAAAATTTCTATAAAATAAAATTCAATAAACTTTATAAAGAGAATTATCAATACATTTATGGAAAAAAAACTTTATAAGATTCATTTGCTTCTGGAAAATATCTTTTTTAGAGAATATTTCCCTTATTTTTAATTTTTTATTGTGAAGTTTTTCTTTTAATTACTACTCAGAACCAAAAAAAGTAAAACTAAGAGTGCTTTCTATTTTTTTATAATTATATAAGCTGCAATTATTTTAACTGTTTTTATATAAAATTATTTTAAATTAACAAAAAATAGTGATAATTTATAAAATTATATCAAGTTATAGTAAAAAATATTAATCTTTACACGTAGAAAATATAAAGGGCCTGTTTATTAGTATTAGAAAAAGACTTGTTTTCTAAAAAAATTTAAGAAAACTAGGAAATAGATTATTGTTTAATTATGATATTTTCTTATTTAAAAAAAATGAAAATTATTTTTTAATTTTTTCAAATTATATAAATCTTAAAATATTAATAAAAAATATTTTTAAAAATTTTCAATATATATTTTGACATTATTATTATCACAACTATCACTAACCACCACTAGTTTCCACCACCATTATTACCTCCACTATCATTACTGTTGCCGCTACCACCATTGCAACCTTTCTTACATCTACCATCATAATAATCTCCACCACAACCTTTACTACCTTCACCACCACCACCATCACTATTACCTCTGCTACCTCCACCACCACCACCACCACTGCCACCATAACCATTGCTGCCTCCATCACCACAACAACAACCTTCCTTAGCTCCACCCTGATCACAATCTCCACCTCCTCCACCACCATGTCAACCAAATTGATTTTCTATTTCTCTATTTGGACATTTCAAACCTCAACTTCTCCTGTACCTGAAATGGATTGACCAGACTCCTAAAAAAAGAAGAAAAATAAAAAGGAAAAATAAAAATGGGAATGAGAAAAAAAGAAAAAAAAAAGAATAGAAAACTTTTTGCTTGTACTCCCATATTTGAGAAGGTCAATCCAGTGTGGAATGCAAGCTTCCATATATGGCTATAATCAGCTGGTCTGGTTTTGCAAGTTTATGCTTTATTTGAGCCAACTTTCCCCTCCATCTAGTCAGGAAGCTTGTGAAGGACTCATTCAATCTTTACTTTATATTCTGTAGCTCTTGTCAAATTGTGAATTCAACCCATACTACTTGATGAAGGTTTGAAAATGCCCTCGGGGGGGGGGGGG